>JALJVW010000910.1:28935000-28967500 GCA_024865655.1 Emberiza elegans
GATTTCTAAAGTTCAACTTTACTGCCTTTATTGTTTAAATTGGAACAAAATAGTTTTACTCAGAATAACATTGTCATTGTTACTTAATTTTTTAGTGATATCATAAAGTGTTTTATTAAATAAAAGCAATGTTACATAAAGCCTGTTTGATTAAATCAATCAAAGATAAAAATTTTAGTTCTTATCCCAATTTGCTACTTTTATGCCCAGTTCCTGACCTTCAACAGCATTCTTTAATGGAGATTTCATTTTCCTAAGTCTTGATGGGCTCTCCTCATGCTGTTTTTTCCTGACTGGACCTGTGATTCTTGTCTAATGTCTGGAACTCCTTTATTACCTGTTTTGAAGGTCTTGTAACTGTTCCACCTGGAGACCTCCTGTCAGTGCCTGAACAGGTCAGTTTATTGGCAGCATCATGCCACAGGGAATAAAACAGAACACCAAAAGCCAGGGCTGAAGTAAGAAAAGCAGCTGTCTCATTTATTAATCCTTCATCTGTTCTATAGTCTTTAAAACAAGGAGAAATGAAATTGTTCATGTAGCTGAGAAGCGGGTAGAATTGGTAATATGGAATGGAAGAGCACCAGAAAACTAAGTTACTAGATGAGTGACAGGAGCAGTTGGAATTATAAAGAAAGATAAAAGTTATGAAGAACTGGACTTAGTCAATGGAAAAATAGAAACAAACAGATAAAATTAACCCTTGAAATACTCAGGTGTGTATGCAAGTAGGATATAATGACAGACTAACAATACTTCATCATCATTATAAATGCAGACGTGAGAGTATTCTGCATGCTTTGGTCTCCTAAAAGCCAAGAACAGGGTTGAGGAGTGTGTGGCATTTACTTCCGGGTTTTTAAGCTAGAGAAGATAAAGTTGTGAGGAAAGCCTCAAAAGGGGTGAGGCCAAAGTACTCTTCTCTAGACTTGGTTCATAGTCTATTAACTTCAAAGTAGTTGTAAGGACATTCACAGATGTGAGAATTATGAGAAGGGGCTAAAAGTTCAGGGTCAAAGATGATAAAATGGGCAATGAAGACAAATAGAGCTGAAGGGAGATAATTCTAAAGTTATGTCTGAGGGGTCTCTGCCATTGAGAAACATTTCTCACTTTCAGTCAGGTGAAAGAATGATCTAAATAACCTTAGCCAAAACAGAAACGATGGATAGGAACTTTAGCACTGCCAAAAGATATAGGTTACTGAAAATAATTTGATTTAAATCTTATCTTTGAGGACAAGATTGAAGGTAAGATCAAGAAAAGAATATTAAAGAAAGCTGGAATATAGCTTAACTTCTTATGAAGTTTCATGGTGCTAAATCTCATAATGATGAGAAGGAAGTGCCATCATATAGCTTGACCAATGGACCTGGAGGACAACACAGGATATAGCACCAGAACACCAATATAGTGCAAATCTATGAAAAACATATGTCATCTAATCAACACAGTGGAATAAGATGAGGAAGATGATGTGACAGGAAACAAAAATGTTCCCCAACCCCAATACATGTATTTATAAATATATATGATTTTTTATGAAATAATAAATTGATTTTAATGTGAAATTAGTTTGGTGTAGTGTATAAGAGGAGAAATACTTATTTTAAATTGATGGTACAAGAAATACAAGAGGTACTATTTGGTACAAGAGGTATTTCTTAATGTCTTATTTCTTATGTCTTAATTAATGTATTTATTTCCATAAATAATTGCTTTTATCTGCATAGAGAATGTAATCAGTACGATTTTGCTTTTCTTTATGGATCGTTGAATGCAGTGAAGCAGAACTTACATGTATGTAAATGTCTAAAGAGGGCCCTGCGAAGTATGCAACTAGTTTTAGGAAGTGTACTGAGTCACCAATTCAGAACAGTGGGCATCAAACTAACCTATGAAGAAATAGTCAATTGTATTGAAAATTTGAAATATCCCACAGTATGCCAGTCAAAGAAACAAATGCCCTGTACCTTTTCTCCAACACAACTGTGAAAATATTTTAAGCTATCAGAATACAATCTGAAGATCCTTTTGAAGCTAAGTGTGATTTGTAGGAATTAGATTGGGCAGCTTCTCTTTGTAAGAGAATCTGAATAGATGGATTTTACATTTCTGAGTGTGCCTACTAGGCTTGAAATTACTTTGTAGTCACTTTACATTAGTTTGTGCAGAGTCTTTGCAGTCATAGGGCTGTTTAAACCTTAATAGAATTTATTATGATGATGGTATTGCATGGTATGAATTGTTTACATATTGCCATTTATAATAATTCAAGTTTGATGTTAGATTTAGAGATAAAAGAGAAACTAATATGTCCTGTCTTGAAGAGATAGTAGCAATAAAACTGCTCAGAGTAGGCTGCTTTAAATAAGAGGGCATAGGCGCTTCTAGTACTGACCTCTAAGTTATTATTTGTTTTATTGCTCTGAGAATTTCTTTTATATCTGTAAACTGATTATCTCTTTTTATTCTAGTGAATTTTTCCACCTGCTGGTTTTGGCTTTTCCTCTATGGGGTCTCCTTTCTCTCATCCTTTCTGCTTGCTTTGTATCTGTCATTGTTGGCTTGGTTTTTCATTGTGCTCCCTTCATCTTTACTCTTACTCATCTGTCAGTCTTGGCCTCACAAACTTCTGCTTCTGTGGGTTTTTCTCCATCAACCTTGATGCCTGTAAATACCAATCTTTCCATCTCTAACAAAGTGAATCTCTCTGTGGCTGTTCTAGTTTATAAAGGACGATTTTTTTGAGAAGATGGATGTTTTGATCTTAGAACAGTGTGTAAGTATGCATAAAATCCTTGGAAATGCAATCTCAGAATTAAAGACTCAGAATTAACAGGCATTCCCAATCCCACTGAAAGTCTTACCAAAAATATTTGTCTAGCTAAGGCATAAATACCAATTTTGTAAAGACCAAATGTTGCCACTGGAGTCTGTACTATTAAACTGTGACCAGGAAATCTGAGGATAGAAGGAGGGATGAATTGCTACCCAAATCCAGGGTGCTCAACATAATATAATGTTTCATCAAAGTGAGTATATGTCTGCTCAAAATCAAAGACTGAATATGGCAATATTAAGTCATTTCAGCAGGAACTTCAGCAAAATAGATTGACCCATGGAAGAAATTAACTTTTAAGACTATGGTGTACGTCACGATGTAAAGCCTGTCTTCTTCTTTGGTTTGCTTAGAAGGGATACAGTTGAGAAGAAGGTGTAACTTCCTTGTGAAGCTGTTTTTTCTGAGCTAACTTTAGACTAGCATACAACATGCTAGTGTTGTATCTGCAGTGTTGTAGAGCACAGTAAAATCTCCACCACCTGTATATTTACCTGCATTGTTTAACTTTGTAATTTGCCCTGAGCTATGTCCGTCACTACCAGCAGTGTCGACTGACCCAGTTAAAACTTAGGTAAGTTTGTCTGCTTGTGCCACAGCCACAGCCGTGGGTGCATTTTAGATGCGTTCCCTCATATGTGGAGGTTATAGTAACTATTTTTTAAATTGCATTTGTTGTGAAATTCCCTACATTATGCACCTGATCAAAATTGTCCAAATAGCTGGGTCTTTAGGATGATGTAATGTCAGTCTGTCAGTGTGTGGTTTGCAACATGTATGTGTGACATCTGTGCATATGAGCAGTATATGTGATTTTAGAATATGCTACTTTTATAAATGAAGCCCAAAATATTTGACCTGGTTGATACTTGTCAGGGTACACAGATTGATTCCAGGAGAATCCATGCATTTTTTGTTTGTTGCTCTCTTTAGGCTATATGGTCTTTTTATATACTTATATTGTTAAAGTTCTTCTTGTTTAGGTTCATCAGTTGCCTCTCTCCAGAGTGTGCAGGAGTATAACTGTGCTTCAAACTGTACTGACAGTTTTCACATTTGAAAGTGTTCAACCTGCAAAGTTAATTTGTTATTTAAGAGTGTTCTTTCTTTGAAATTCTTTTATCAAAATGAAAAAAGGAAAGAAAGACAGCTCTTCTCTCTATGTCATATCTCCAGGTACCCTATAAATAATAAACTTTGTGTTTTGTTTCATTAATCCTTTTAACTATATCCTGGAGTACAAAAAATTGTAGCAAAGCTTTCTAGTAAATAAGAAGGCTTTCCTTTCACAAGTTATTTTTCCAGGTGCAGCATCAATCCATCCTTTGGTGCCCTGCATCATACTATATTTTGTATTGTGCACCTCCAACATGTGTCAGAAACTGTTGGTTATTGCTTTTTTGGTTTTGGTTTTTTTATCTAAAAGTTGGCTTTTTCAAGTGATTTTATGCTTTCAGCTCTCTTCTTCATTCTTCTGTAGATTGTTTTGTGGAAACAGAAACAGTTCATCTTGTGTTGATCTTGGAGGCTTTGCTATCAGTTTTCTCAGGAGAAATTACAAAGAACAGCCTATCTTCTCTTTCTCTTAAATCATACAGGCTATAAGGAACCATCCAGTCCTGGACTTCAATTTGGATTTGCAAGTAAATAAAGTTAGCAATAGAACCTGTGATTTGATACTGACAGCATTAATGCAGGCAGAGGTCTAAGCTGCTGGATCTGAGATGCAAGATACACTGAAAGTTCTGTTGAAAATCTTTCTGATTTATGGATTGTTTCTAATAGTCCTTTATCTCAGTTAGTCCTCCTTTAGGACAATAATAGTCAAAAAGAAAAAAAAATGCAGGAAACAAAATGCAGGTAGCATGAAAGATGTCAGGGTTACTATAAAGCACTGCCTTCTACAAGATGCTGTCTATCTGATTTATATAGTGAACTTGGAAAGAGTAGGAACCCCAGTATGCTTGAGCTGTTATTTCTAACACTAAAGGGAAAAACAGTTGGAATGTGATTACTTAATGTTGTAAAGCAGAGACCTTACAAGTGAGTGTATATATTTGTCCTGAATCACAATGTCTCCCAGGTCTTTTCATATATGAAAGAGCTAACACATCATGAAGCAGAAGAAGGAATGCATTTACTTCTTTCATAACAAAAAAGAGTCTCTAGTGTCCTGAATACATACGTGTTCACATCTATGTTTTGACATGACAGCAATCATGTTAGGAAATTTTCATTCCAGTCTGAAATGAAGGATAGAACCTGTGTAAGATTTGCTGCTCTTTACTTTCTTCTTAGCCTGGACTTTCAGGAGAGTGACTGGCAATGCCACAGAAGTGAGCATAGCTCCATATCATCTTATTTTGTGTCCTTGGAATAACTGATGTGCAGTAAATACATCATTAATATTAACTGTGTGAGGTTTAGGTATTGTTTTAATCATGTCTGAGGTATTTGTCAAAAATCCTAAGAAAATTGAAACATTTATGGATTTAATGGAAATTTAAGAAGCGTACACAAAAAATAGGTGAAACTTCGTGAAAGTTACTTTTGGGATTCATATAATTTGGCAAATAGGTACAGTTCTATCATTGCTTGTGAGAGCATCAGGAAGATGGTAGGCTGCATCTAAATTATATGGAATAATGAGATAACACAAAAAATACTTTTTTTCTTTTAGAAATGTACTTAATATTAGCCTTTACCCATTCACAGTCTTATATGTTTCTCAAAGTTTTAGTTTAAGATCATACATGAATTAGAAACTCGCTGCCATACTCACAGATGTCCTTTGAAATTCCAAAGATAGAACAAACCCTGAAATATTACATGAAATCTGTTCTACAGAATATATTCTAAGACATTCACATAACAAAGCAAACCAAGAAAAATGGGTAATTTGACGTATTACCTTATCACTCTCCACTTGGTATGAATCCTTAAAATTCTGGTAAATCACTCAAACATGATAGTTACTATAAGGCATTCACTGCATACCTGCTAAATATGAAAATGCAGAGGAAACACGTCTATTTAAAATGTTCTTATGGCTTTCAGTTGCAATCAATATTAATGTTTCTTAAATTTGTTTTAGTGGGTTAGTGTTATGAAAAATTAAGGGTTTTATTTTTTTTTTTCTGTAATTTACATAGAGGGAAAGAATAGGGTTCCTGTATTTGGGAGCAAAAGAGAAGGCAGGAGTGGGTTATTGGAAAAGACTAGGAGCTGTGAATTGTACTGGATACTCAACTAGGCAGAGACCAGAAAAGGAAGATGGATTTTGGAGTGAGAACTGAAGGTTAAGAAGCTCTGGATCCCTTGAAACAGAAGAGCACTGCACTGGGAGCATCCACACTTGTTGTAAGCCTGGCAGCCTTTGGTGGCCTGTGGTGCGTCCAGGGCCGTCATTCCCACAGATGATGCTGTGTCTCTGTTCCATTTCTTAGATCTCTTCCACGTTACATCACATTCTCTCTCAAATGACTCTCCCCACTTCTTTGCAGCCCCCACCCATTCATCCCTTTTGAAACACTGTTTTTACAGCCCCAGCTTCCCCATTTACAGCCTTCATTCCTGTTGATGCTTGTCTTGTTCTTTTGTCCACCTCTGACCACCGGCACCTTTCTCACTGCAGCTGCTGGGCTCTTCACAGAAGGAGAAAGCATCTTGTTTTTCAGCATGGTACAGATACTGCACTTACCAAATTATCTGCAAAAAACCGGTGTGTTAACATGCCTCCTTTCCTTATTACTCTAGATGAACCAAGAGGGATCAATTAAATGTAGGAGACTGAGAATAAAATCATTCTTGCTCAAATTTGATCATAATGCCTAGCCTAAACTCTTATTTTTAAAATCTAACTCAATCAACTTTAACATCATAAAATATAGTTTAGAAAGCATATTCTGTGTGATTTCTGTTGTGCTAGAACTCTGAGAAATGCAAGATAAGCAAAGCCAAATTTTATCAAGTTCAGAAATGTATACTGAATGCAGAAATTTAATTTGTGTTATTTAAACTCTGTGATACAGATTATGTGAAGTACTTGCATAAAAAAGCTATGAACAGTGCTCCCAGATCTTAAAAATTTCATTGTCAATTTTTTAAGCATTTATTTATATCTAGTGTTGTGAAAAATGAAAGTAATAATATGTTCAAGATAAATACCTTGGCACCATGGATTTGTTTTGTGTTTGGCCAGTAATCTCTTAAGATTTGAGTTGGGTAGCTAGTGTCAGCTAACACTAAATATTATAACACATTTGGAACTGTGCCATACAGCAGAAACAGTAGGAGATGCATAACAGTAGAAACAAGAAAAACATAAATTTAACACAATAAATTTACATTGAAAGTGCTTTAGGGAGCAAGCCTACTTAATTAAAGAGGAAATAAGCCCATGTTTTGCTGCTGTGTTTAATAGACAATGTGTAATACATTCCTAAAAATAAGCATATACTTAAAGAACTTAACTGACGTAAAGGTAATAACAGGAGTCAAGGAATAAAAGCCTGTGTATTTCTGAAATATATAATTTAATGATCCTTTTTTACAGACAAAAAATTACAAGCTCATACTGAAGACAAATGTTATTTTTTTAACATGTAGCAATGTTGCTTCAAATGTACAAGCAACAGTTAACTTTTTTCAATTTTTTGCCCTCATCCTGACATCCTTAATTACACAAGTAGTTTATTTAAGGGTTACTAGACTTAGCATAAATAATTTAGCTAATTGGTAAAATTTATATTTTTTACATGTTTTACTTCTTCTGTGTTACAAAACAGTAGAATGATTAAAAATATTACCACTCAATTCCACAGCATTCTTTAAAGATATAACCTTCAATATATCTCAGGCTTTAACTATCCAGACTTCAAGGTGAGTTGTATCTGAACTCATATTAATGGAAAAAATGTATACCTCTACAATTCTGATTTAAGTTATTTAAATTAGAATGGATTTCTTTTACAAATATTTCAGCTTAAATTTAACATTTAAAGTGTGAAAATACTTACATAGACCAAAATCTACTGCAGCCCATTAAAAGAATTAAAATAGATAAAACAGACCTGTTGCATCAGCAAATTATCCTCAAATTTCAATGAAAAAAAGGCTTAGGCTTTTTTAATTGCTGTCAGAATCAAAGCAAGACATGTTAAATTTCTGAATTTAGTCATTCTTTGTGAAAATGTTGCCTTGTCATCCATTTAAGTGTCTATCATCAAAATGCTTTTAATTAGAGTGAATGCTAGTAGTTACCTGTTTTTCACTGCAGAAATATATGCATGCTTCACAGGAACATGTTTCTGTTGTTCCTCAGTGTACATGTTAACTCAAGGCTGAAAAATCCAATGGTCAATCCAAATGGTTTTTCTTTTCCAGATTTTTTTCCTGGCTATATTGTTCATTTTAGAAAATGCTGGAGGATATTTCTGTATGTTTCTGTATGTAGTGTTAGCCAGTTTAGAAAAGCACCCTCTGCTTATCAGATACTATTGACCATTTTACACACTAGAATAAAATTGTCCTTGTATAATAAATTACTAAACTTAAGATAGTTTAATAATATAATAAATACAGAATAATTTTTAAATGCTGCTTTGAAACTAATTCTATTTTCCATCTCAATAAAGTGTAAAAAGATAAAAAAATACAGCAATATTATTTTCTAAACAAAAAATTTATTCAGATTCATTAAACGTAAAAAAATAGGATTTAAAATGTGCATTTCATAATAGCAAAATGAAAGGACTAATTTAATGTGAGACCTCCTGTTTTATTGAGCAGCATCCTAGCCTAATCGTACATTGAGTCAGTGACAAAGAACTGCTTAGGCAAACACAAAACAAGATTCAAAATCTACCATTTAAATCAAGGGCTCCTGCATTCCAGTATTAATTGTCATGAAAACTGATGATTTATATAATTTGATTTAAATCAGTCAATCGTGTTACATGACCAAATAAGACAAAAATATAAAATGGATAGTCAAGGGACCAGAACAACCCTTTTGGAGCTTCCTCCCCACCCCCACTGCTTTTGATAAATGTATAACAAGTCTTTAAAAGTACATTATCTTTACCTGACACAAATACATTATGATAAACAAGAACTGATTCTCCCCTCCACATTTTTCAGTGAATGTGAAACACTATTAGTTTAGCAATTATAGAAAAAAAAAAAAAGCAAAAACCCCAAACCAATCCAAAACAAAACAAAAAAACCAAAACCAGACAGTAAGTTGGATAGGTAACAGACTGGTCTGGGAACTGCTTCAACTCATCTTTAGAAGGGTGGGTTGGTTTACCTCCTAGAATGGAAAACCTGTTTATATTTGTTCTGTTATTTTGCTGTAACAAATGAGTACTCATTTCTGAGGTTTATCTGGTTTCTAGGTCATGAAGCAGTGCAAAGTGACATCTGAGATATTTTTAAAGGCATCTTTTAGAGAGATATTTTGCAAGGCCATGGGTGCCTCAAGGAGTCAGTTCCCCCAGCCATCAGAGGGAAGTAGGCTTCCATGATCTTGCAAGTAGTTGGGAACATGGCCTGTCCTGTGCTCCTTTGGTTAGCCATTGGGCCAACAAACCTCAAGAGATTCCTTCCTAGCACAGTGGATGGTCAGCCTGAAGCTGTAGGAGGTGAGCAAATGGCTCCTGCCAAGATCCCCCGTGTGGCAGTGCCTCCAGTCACCGAGCTCAGGGGCCTGAGGAGCAGCGAGCTGCCCTGGCACGTCTCACCAACAGGTCCCACTGCACTCATTCGGCTCCAGGGCAGGGCTGGGAAGTGGCTGTGCCTGTCATCTGTGACCTCAGTGCCTGTAAGTGGTCCGGGAAGTTAAGGCAAGGTGAGGGGACCAGTTGCTGAGTGTTGTGTTGGTGGGAGGTGACCTAAAAGGAAGAAGAGCTTTAGGGATTGGGCAAAGAAAAGAACCTGAAGGGAAGCAGCTGCAACGTGGGGGAGGCTGGAGGAAGGAATGGATTTAGGCAGTGAGCAGCAGACTGGGAAGAAGGACCTTCTAGGCATTTCCTCCTTACAAGGGATGGGCTGGAATGAGAAAGGAAAAATGCTTGGCCTGGATCATGTTTTTTGAAGTGCTTTTTCATTATTGCAGTCTTGCAGTATTCCCTGCATCCTCCCAATAATACCTTCTTTTTCCCAGGAAAATGTACTCAGTTTATTAAGAAATAGACATTATGTCAATATTTGCATTTGCCTAAATACATTTAGTGCAATATACTTTTAAAAGCATTTGCAATCACAGTGTATATGTGACAGTGAATGAAGTATATTTTGAAGTTGCCATTCTTCAGCACTGCATGGTTCATTACTGTGGTTCTTTGCCTGCATGAGGTTAATGCCTCTGTGGTAGAAGCTGTGAACATTGTCACAGGAGCTGTGCAAATCAGTGTAAAACTTCATGTCATGCAGCCATGATACTGTAATGCCTCTCAGATGTATGATCTCTCATAATTTGAACAACCTGTAGTAATTTGGATGTAGAATCCTCTTGGGACTGCTGCCGTGTGGGTTGCTTGTCCTCCATGCTTCCCATATGGAGGAGTTATCAGGCACTCAGTTGTTGTTTTTCTGGACACAAAACACTGCAGCAACAAACCTGAGGTTGTAAAATTCAGAATGAAATGATGGTATGGAAAGGCATGTGTTACTGACATTCTGATTCATACCAAGAGACTTTAATGTGTGAAGCATAAACAAAAAGAAATGTTTACAATACTAAATGGAAAACAAAACAAAGAAAAACTTTCATGTTTCAAGTATTTAAATAATTCAAGTAATTAAACAATTACTGGTAGATAATTTTTATTGTGCATTATTTTTAGGGATTATATATTCCTACATAAATACTGGGAAATCCTTCCACCAGCAATGCCTTCCAGTGCCTATACAGAAGTTGTATGACGGCCACCTTATGAAGTTGTAGAAATCAATTACAAGGCAATTTTAGCTGGCTGTGCATATCAAATTTATGGAAGAGTTTCTCATGAAACTAAAATCAAAATTAAAGTAACATTTCTGCTCTGAAGCCACTCAAAAAAGAGGTGAATTTTAATACAACAGCTCTGCTATCTGTAAGAATTTGTAATAAGCCAAAATTAAAACTGCTAGAAAGGGGGAAAAGGGTTAAAATTAATAGCTGTAGTATGCTACACTGCATCTGATTTCACCTGTTTCAGCTCAAACACTATTATATGGGGTTTTTTTTAAATTATTATCTCTGAAAATGACAGGTGTCAAGAGCCTTTTGTAATACACATACAAAAAACTTGCGGTCAAGAGGTCATATCACTGCAATGTATGAGGCAGTAGCCTTCTCTCTTGTGGTATTTTCCTTGTTTGAAGTGTTTCCAATGAAAGATGCTTTCTGTAATGTGCATCAGTAAAATGATCTGTTTGGGAACAGCTTTACATGGTAAAGGAAGTCGTGAGAATACTTTGGTATTGTGTACAGCTTCCCTCTTAACAGTTGTGTGTCCAGAACTCTCGGATGCTATAAAGCACACAAAAAGATATATGGTTTACAGCAGCATATGTGGTTTGGGATTGAATTTTATAAATATTATTCCTGTGCTAAAAACAATTTTATAAATATTGTTCTCATACTGAAAGCCTTTTTTTCCCATTTTTTCTTTTTTCTTTTCATTCTTTAAAGAGAGTTTGGATGCTTCTGTATTTCAATAAGAAATCTTTCAGTATTTTTGGTGTTTTCATCATTGGCTTTTAGCACTACAATCCATAAGAAAATTAACGTATGTGCAAAATAAGATGTTTATATATACACAGAGAAAACAAAAATGGAATAGTTTTAAAACTTACTTTGCCGTGCTTATAGTAAGACAGGTTTTATTTTAAGGCACAGTGGATGAGGGCAGTTTCAGAGGCTCTCCTTTAGCTCTGTGAGCTGAATGGATAAATTCTTACAGCTTCACTTTGTCTTTGGGCACATCAAAGCTTGGGCACTATACCTGATTGGACAGGTATTTTGAGTCAAATTATGTAATGTGCTACGTAACCATTAAGAAAAAAAACCCCAGAACAATAGTGGTGAAGGCTTTCAACTTTTATATATAAAAGTTAGATTTTGGAAATATGTCTTATTTTGACGCACCAGTGACCAAAGCGGTTTGGCCCAGAACCTTTTGAAAGATTTGTTCAATGTGGCAATACTGCTAGAGACAGTTTGTTTTCCATTTTTTGTTTTCCATTTTTGTTCAGTTTATTTGGGTAGGGGTGAAGAAGGGTGATTAGTGACAAAGTTACACTGATAAGTTTTAAACCAGCTTTTAAAGCCACATTATAGTAGGGTTTCTAAATATGCATCTAGGAAATGTGGATTAAAAAAGGGAGCCAGTAAATTGCTTCTCAAGTGCCCTGAGGGGAGGAGGAAGTGTTCACTCAGCTCTTCTGTGTCCCATCATCATGCATAGGAAGGACTGAGGGATGCAAGGAGTGTAGCTTTTAAAAAGTGAAGTTATACAGGAATGTTTTTCCATTTCTGACAGAAGCAGCTTTATTGTGTTCCTTCGGATTGGGATGAAGAACAGTACTGCTTGCATCACATAGGCTTTGATGCAGGAAAGTTCTGCAGATTTACACTACAGATTGGTAGGAAATGATATTTTAATTTTAAAAATAATGTTCATAATTTTGTTTTCCTTCTGGATGGGCTTGTGCAGCATGTTTATGTGCATAGCAATTGCGAATTTAAAAATAGTTAGCTGCTAGTCTTTATTGAATTGAGAGAAGGGAATGATGGAAACAAGAGGAGTCCAGGAAAGAACTGGGAAAAAGATGTATTTTTAAGGTTTAAAGTCCTGAACAACACAGTAAATTTTGATGAAAGAACAGTGTTGGTAAAACACTGCATATACAGGATAAAAAAGACGAATGCTCAGGAAGTAGGGAATTGTAGTTGCAGGGGATTAGGAAGGCAGAAAATAAGGAAAGAATGGAAAAAAGTTTATTGAGAATAATGAAGTGTAGAGGAATCTATATTGCAAACAGTATTAACAAAAATAAAATACTCACTGTTCTGCTTTCTTTCCATTATTTACTGAAAACTCTGATTTCAGTAGTTTGAGCAACAAAGACTAATAACAAATATGAAAAGGAAAAATGTAAGTCAGTATCTGGGAATGAGCATTTTAGGAATTCCACTGCTTTTCTGATTGCTATATAAAGTGTATTTCTCACTGTTATCTCATTTTATGGTATTCCTCAGAACACAAAATGTTAGGTGTCAAGAGCATAGCAGAGAAATAGAGATGTTATGAACTTCTATTCCTACTTAAACAGCCTGTCTCTAACAGGCTGCTGAAAATTGTTATTTTGATGCATTTTTATGTATGGTGATCTTTAGGGTGTAAAGCTGCAGGGCTAGCTGGTGGGATGGGAATGAAAATTAGAGTTTACCTTTGTGTTTCATGAGGATGAGCAATTTGAAGAATAGGCCAATTCTGAACCTCAATTGTGATATCTTCGCCAGTATTAAATGTGTGATCACCACTTTGGTAGCTGCAACAGGAAAAAGAGAGGTTATACACAGAAATGGTGGTTGCATTTTTTAGCTTTAACTGTTTTTAAATAGCAGAGTATCAGAACACATATGTAACAAGGTAGAAAAAAACCCCAAATCATAAGGACTGGCTATGGGAGTTGCTAAAGGAAAGGCAATGCATAAATGACAAAGGACTAGACAGACAAAAAAGTGATTAACAGGAACAGGAGAAAACAATTTCCAGATGACAGAATTAGAAGTTATCTTTGAATTGATAAAATTATGCAGTCTCTGAAGATTATGAAAATGTGGAACTAAACAACTAATGAGCAACAATTACAAGATGTGGTAAATACATAGATACAATATTCTAACTTCAGTAATGGAGAAAACTTTCTTCTGACATCTGTTATGATACTGTATTGATGTGGTGGTCTTGTATTAAGTTTGTGCTCCAGACTTCAGAATGGTCTGTCAGCCTAGCACACAGCTTCTGAAGTCAATGGCATTAAAGAGTTAAAGCCAAAGTTACTGTATTTTGACGCATCCTGGAAGTGTATTTAGTTAGTTTTAATAAATAATGAAGATGGGCCTGGAAACTTAGGTTCATAGGCATGATTCACTTAGTAGCAGTGCATGAATAAAGGTTTGCAGAGTAATAAAAGCATAGATAGGAAGTACAGATAGGAAAGCAATAATGTAAATAATTGGGGTCTTTGGCATGTAGGTAAAGTATGTAAGAAGTGGTTGAGACTTTTTTTCTCAAGCTTTGGAGGTAGAGCTTCTTTACAATATTGGATGGGGTGGAATAGGGAGTTGAAATAATCTTATCTGAGGTAGAGAAATAAAAACCTGAGCAAGTGCATTAAGTAAAATTCCTCTTCCAAAATATTGAAAGTTTTCAAAACCCAAGGAAGGTGAAGTGTTCAGTATTTCTGAGGGCAGGATCTTAGGTCATTAACGTGAGACAGAGAGGTGTGCAACTTTCTTTGCAGGCCATAAGTGAGATCCAGGTAGTTTTTGTTTCTTATCCAAATTATGCTGTAATGTGGCATTTTTCAGTAACTTCTACATTCAATCATTAGTCTGGAGCATTCATGCTGTCTATCTCCATTTTGCAGAAAGTAGGAGATTGTTACTGTTTACCAACTTATTTATTCTAAATATGAATTTTTATACTGCAGAAGTTGAACATGTGCATTGAATCAAGGTTTTAAAATCATGATTCAATATTCTTGAGGTTTTGAGATTTTTCTTTTTTAGTAACAATTTTCTGAAGGGTTACAAAACAGAAATAAATTTATTTTATTTTAATGTCTTATATAAGAAGACAACAAACAGGCACATAGATCCAGTCTGATGTAGCTAAAATACTTCACAATCAGTTTCAGATTCCCCTTTGCATTACACCATAATTCCTACATAGAAGAAGTTTTTGGGAAGTAATGATAATTCAGAAGTGAAACATAAAATTCCCTAGCTAATTATGTTTTTTTACCGCCTGACTAATTTTTTTTTTACCATGATTGCTGTGGCTTGTTGATAGGCAGGACTGGAAAAATGTTTGTTTTGCTTTTATTTTCAAACTAAAGTTCACAAAACTGGAAGACAATCTGATAGTGTAACTTAAAGAAAAAAAGAAAAAGAGTTAATAATCCCTTATGTTTCATCTTCTGGAGTTTTTTTCCCAATTAAAGTAGTGATTCTTCCAATTTTATCGTACTCTGAGCTAGTAATTTTTTCATGGATAAATATTCCCAAGTTTTCATTAGCAGACTACTTGGTTTAGAAGCACTGATTATTAGTTTACCCATGTTTTTAAATCAGACATGTTAGTGAAATAAGCAGCTAGTAACAAAGTTTAAATGAAATATATTGTCCAATTTTAGAAAAATACCCCCTGTCTGAGAAGATATCAAGTTTATTTCTAGATTAAAATTACCTTAAAATCCTTGGAAGGATGACTTCATACTTTTTTTTTAATATTACAGCTAAAAATAAAAAAAGTAAGATTGGCATATTTTACAGTCTTCCTTAGTGCCATTATCTCATAATATGAATACTGGAACATTTTGTGTTACAGGTTTCTTTTCAAAGTAAAAAGAACATTTCTGCCCATTAACAGAATTGGACGATTTTTTAAAAGTTGTGTAATATTCCTTAGAAAAAATCAGTACATCTTGTTGCTACAGCAAATACATACATACTGTAAGGCCTTGCAAAACAAATACCTGGCATTGCATGGTGATTCAAAGAAACACTGCTGTAGGAAAGAGTAAACAAAAAAGTAATTTGGAAGTCAGCAGCATAGTATTTTTGTAGTGCTGTGTTCATCTGCATAGTTCCACATTGTGATTGTTGATCAGATAAATTGGTATCTGCCTATATTAAACTATTAGGGAGCATCTAAGGAGGGCAATGAAGATGGTGGAGGGCCTTGAGGGGAAGCTGTGTGAGGAGTGGCCGAGGTCACTTGGTCTGTTCAGCCTGGAGAAGAGGAGACTGAGGGGAGATCTCGTTGCAGTTACAGCTCCCTCATGAGGGGAAGAGGAGGGGCAGGCACTGATCTCTTCCCTGTGGTGACCAGAGACAGGACCCAAGGGAATTGCCTGAAGTTGTGTCAGGGGAGATTTAGGTTGGGTATTGCTAAAAGGTCCTTTACCCAGAAGGAGGTTGAGCACTGGAACAGGTTCCCCAGGGAACTGGTCACAGCACCAGCCTGACAGAGTTCAAGAATTGGACAAAGGTTGTTGGGCACATGGTGTGACTCTTGGGGATGATCCAGTGCAGAGCTGGACTCAGGGATCCTCATGGTTCCCTTCCACCTCAGCATGTTCTATGATTCTGTGATTCTCTTCCTGGCATCCAGTTCTGTGTTACCATTTTGTTGAGGCAATCTGTGCTTATTTCAGTAGGAATGATTTATGCTTCATTCCAGCTGCTTGGGTTATATGAATCAATTTTATTCAGGGATGAATAGAGACTATTGATTTTAAAGGGCTTTGTATCTTCTCAGCACTTTTTAAGTCTCTTGTTTGGGTGTCCTAGGTTTGGGCACCTGAGTTTAAAATTAGTGTTCTAGATACATTTGCAGAAAGGGCCTGTTAGTATTGGTTTTTAGTTAATTAATATTTAGTTATTGTTTTTTCATTGATTGGTTTTTAGTTAATCAAGTTTTAGTTGCTGAGCTGTTTTATCCAGGCAAAACAGGCAAAGTGATTCTCATCACGTCAGCATAACTGCTGCATAGGGTCCCAGGAAACTCCTGTGCTCTTACCAAAAGGCTACATTTTGTCAGAACTTCACTCAGGAAAAATGAAATCTCTCTTAAGAGTAACTCTGAGTTTGAGTTCACAATCAGTTTCAGATTCTCCTTTGTTTTATGCCATAATTCCTACATAGTAGAAGTTTTTTGTGTGTAATGATAATTCAGAAGTGATACATGAAATTCCATGGCTATATATATTTTTTTACCATGATGTGCTGTAGCTCGTGGATAGGCAGGACTGGAAAAATGTTTGTTTTGCTTTTATTTATAAAGAAGGTATTGCATCATACACAGTAATTTATTCTATTAAGTTATATAACCCTTTTACGTAAGACTTGATTAACAAAGGCAGTTTAGGGTAGAGCTGGGACTGGATTTCAGAAGTCAACTTAGTTTGTAGGTCAGTCTGTATCTGGTTGATAGCAAAAGTTAATCAGCATGTTATCTGGAGATACAGAGACGTGGTTTTGCTTTTTCCAAGCCCAGGTGTGATTCCTGACTTGTGCTAACTATGCTTGTCTAAATTTGATTAACACATCTATGGCTTAAATCTTGAAAACAGCAGTTCTAGCTGTGGTCATATTCATGAGAGTATCACAGTAAACCTAAATTAAGTAAACTCTTCAGAAAAAAAAAATGTTGTGCCAGAAACTTCAGCCAATAAGTATTTGTACAAAAAAATGTGAGTGTATTTATCCCAGACTGTAGCAATTGTGGTGAATGGTATTTGTACTGAATATGACCCAAGCATCACTATAAATTTCTGATTGAATGTCTTCAAATGTCTTTGAAATGGGGTCTTGCTAAAATCCCATGGTTAAAATTCTGTCATGTTCCTCTGTCATAGCCTTCAAGAGAAATAAAACTGTCAAGTTAAGCTCAACTTCATAGTTTTCCCTCCAAATATTTGTGATTTTCAGAAGTCTGTTTGCTGAGTTTTTTAATACTGTTGTGACTTGGACAGGGTTGGCATTATTCAATTTGTTGGTTCATAGCAGTTACCAAGCAGTGACCAGAAATGTTAAGCTAAGTGTTTACTAAGCATTCTTAATCTTGGTCATTTGCATGACGGCAACAATAGCAAATGCCTGTGATGCAGACACTATTGCATTATTTCCAAGGTAAATCCAAATAAACAGCATACTAGGTAAAAAGCACTCTTGTTAAGAATCTGTTCCAAAAGTCCTGCAATTTCAAGCACATTCTGTTAGCGTCCTCAATACACTGGTATGATAAAAACAATTTTTTGTGACAACAGTAGCCTTCTAGTACTTGGCTACTGTTCTGAATCACAGTACTTGTTATAATTTTATATTCAACTAAATATATTTTACTTAAGTACTTTGCTATATATTTAAAGAAATGTATTTGTTATATATTTAAAGAAATGTTCCATAGTTCTTTGTCTATGAGGTTGAAAAACAGAGTAATTTGTCTGCTTAAAATAACTATTTTAAATTTATATCTCTGTGAGATAGCCACAAAAAAGATTGATTTGTTCAAAATTATGGTTTCTACCACGTGTTTGAGTGTTGAATGTGTGCATCAGTTTCAGTTTTGATAGCTTAAATGAGAGTAATTCTTCCATAATTTCAGTATTTTTTGTTTCATTTATTTTATGTAGTTGTCTTTGGCCAGATAAGTCATGTGATATTGCTAATAGCTTCAAATGTAGAGAAGAAAATGTGCAAAGTGGCACTTATTAATTAACAATCACAAACTAGATGATTATGAGAAGATTCTACTCAGCTGCCTAAGTAAGACAAATGCAATGTATTAATACTGAAAAAGCTGCTGTCCCATTATATTGCAAGTCTGATGTAGACACAGAAGCAAGGAGTTTCATATTAAGACTATTTTATTCCTGTGTTATTATGGCTGTATAATGTAGTTAAAGAAGTCATAAGACTTTATGATTAATTTAATCTTAGTTTACAATTGTTTCACTTATGTTTCAACCAAGGAAGTAGGGATTGAGGCTGCTGTAGATATAATTTTTACTATGCTGTGTTACACTAAATATTGTAAGTGTAACTTTAGAAAGCCTTAGGCGGACTCTTATGAAGCTAGCTAATTTAAATATGTACTTCAAAATAGACTGAATTAATATTTCACATTATTATGTGAGTTGTATGTTGTGTGTATATGTTTATGTCATCTCAGTTTATGTGAAGATTTTTTGATGCAGTTACTACATTGCCATTACTAATACAAGTGGACCCTTTCAACTGAATAGTTATTGAATATTGAAATGTTCCAAAGATACTGTGTGAAATTGAATATTTAATTTTGCATAATATCTTCGCAGAAAAGTTTCAGCTATTTTATATTTTGAGAAGATATTAAAATGTATAATCTTGATATTGTATGAGCTTATATCTTGACAAAGTTCATAAATTCTATTTAATATACAATCTCTCTATTTTGCTGAATGGATGTGGACCTAAAAGATGGAAGTGTTGTCCACAGCTGTAAAATCATCTCCTTTTAAATGTAAATTTCAGAAGTTTATTGAACTCCACATCAATTACTCCATGTAGGCTTAACTAAATGCAAAAATGCACTCAGAGTTTGGATTCTTAACAGCTGACAAGACTCGTGAACAGAGTAGATAAATTAATGAGGAGAGATATAAGAAGTAAACAAATTATTAGAAAATTAAGAATCTGTTATAACCGATCTGCATAACTCAGGGAAAAAACAAAACACACACAAAAAAAACCAACCAAAAAACAAACTGACACACAAAAAATAATCAACAAACAAAAAAATCATAAACAACACAAAACCCTCACTTCTAAATCTTCAGGTAGATTTTTCCCCTAAGTTTCACTTAAAGGCCAAATTTCGCTCCTATCCTCCCACTACTAACAGATAAGCCACGGTAAGAACCAATATTAAACTAGACTAAGATAGCTCTCCTGTTTTCTATAAATTAAAGATGTTCACATAAACAATTACCAGTTTGTGGCAGACTGCCAAATGTTTATTTCTTACTGTAACTACCAGTGATCATCGTGGGGATTGTCATGCTTTTTCCTCTTGAAATGCACATTGCAGAGTAATTGTGGTAACAGCTTATTCACAGCTTGTTAAGTCATATTTGATTCAGGGAAATATTTGGGTAAAACAGGGTGTCTCCAACGTATATTTAATGAACGCAGCAGACAACCAGTCTTCAGTACTATGATAATAGACTTATTCATCTTGATTTGGGAAAATTGCTTTGGTTAAATGCTGTTGGTTGAACACTCATTAAAACCATTAGAAATGCTACATCGAATCATAGAGAGGCTCGAGTTGGAAGGGACCTTAGAAATCATCTAGTTCCAGCCCCTCTGCCATGGACAGGAACACCTTTCACCAGACCAGGCTGCTCAAAGCTTCATCCAGCCTGACCTTGACCATTTCCAGGAAATGGGGTATCCACAACTTCTTTAGGGAACCTGTTCCAGTACCTCAGCCCCTCACAGTAAAGAATTTCTTCCATGTATGTAATGTAAACCTACTCTCAGTTTTAAGCCCTTCCCCTTGTCTTGTCACTGTACATCCTTATAGTTTCTCTCCGTCTTTCTTGTAGGCTTCCTTCAAGTATTGGAAGGTCGCAGTTAGATCACCCCAAACACTTCTCCAGGGTGAACAATCCCAATTCGCTTAGCCTTTCCTCATAAGCATGGTACTCCATCTCTCTAATGATCTTGGTGGCCCTTGACTCAGTGAAAAGTTTGAGAAAATAATTTATTTTATCTTCCTTGTCTTTAATAGCTTTAGGATTTTTCTCTTCTCCCTTTCGCCATTACAGATACATTGATTTTTGTGAGACTTTGGTAATAGTATTGTAAATGAGTGTCAACTACCTAAATTCTTTCCTCTGTGGTAGTAATGAGCATTATGATACAAATGTTCTGTCTGATACCTCAGTTAGTATTTAGATTGGACTCATAAAATTTCTTAAGTAACCATCATCTGTCTATCAGGGGAAAAACATAACATACACATGAGGTTAGGGCAGCCAGAGTTGTGATTGACTAAATGATTCCTTTCTGATCAGCTGCTGCCTAAAAGGTAAGTGTTCTTTGGGTTCAGGATTCTTGTGGGATCCATTCTTGTCCCTTCTAGCTACAAGGCAAAGTGAATCTCAAAATCTTAGCTTGTGCCTCTTTACTCATAACCCATTTTAAGTAGCTGTATGTATGCTCTGACCTTTTGTAGAAACTTTGTTGGAAACTCTTGTTAGAAGCAAAAAAACTTATAATCAGACACAAATGTATCTTAATCTAACCACAAACATAAGCTAACACATAAGAAGGAAAGTATCAATCAGCTCTTCATTTCTCATACTATTAGATAGAGCAATATTCAAACAGGTTTGCATTTTTAAAATGAGTAATCTTTCTTTTATCTATGCCAGCAAGATAATATTTGACCTACAGCTTCCTCTGTATTTTTGCTTGTTACTGGCAAACAATTCTATATGCAATGTCCTCCCTGAAAAACAGGTGGAAGTTGATTTTTTTGAAAGCATTGCTAAACATTTTATCAAGATGTCTAGTGTTTTTAGTAACTGAAACTATACTATTTTCAAATGGTGCCTGAGAGCCTGGTTTGATATAATTATTAATTTGTGTTTAAATATTTTATTTTGATGCTATCAATCATGATCTTCTTCACTGTTTCTTTTCAAAGGAGCCACAGCACTTCTCAGGGTCAAGCATGTGTAGGTGATGGCTGCTAATAGTTCAGTGTAAAAGGCACTATCGGTGGCATGACAGAAGTAGAAGTTCAGAGCTTTCTCCTGCATGATCTTCAAATCCAAAACAGCACTGAATTAAAAAATCAGGGACAGATGTTGGTCAGATTGTTTAGATCACCATAAAATAAGCAGGGTAGATGTACATCTTCTCTTGAATTGACAGCATCCTTTATTTTGGGGAGATTTTTGCTTCATTTATATAGAAAAGCATCGTTTCAGACCAGCTATCCAAATTAGAACAGTCCAGGGCATGACTGTTCATTGATTTCCTATTTGATTAAGAGTGAACAAAAAATACAGAACCCTTTATTTAAAAATAGGGTCTTTGAAATCCTATTGAAGAGGATCAAGAAACGGGAAGTATTAGGAATATAACGGTGGTTTCTTGATCTGCCTCATTAGTTCAATGGTATTTCAAAAGTGCAGTTTTTAACAATATTATTCCCAGACGTTTTTGGAATTCTAATCAAAAGGTAAATCGATCAGCAGTAATATCTTGGATGTAAAGCCTGCAGTTTGAATAGCTAGCCAGAAATTGCCCATACTTTCCTTGATATATCTTTAAAACAATTGCTGTATGATGGGGTAGCAATCATTGCAAGGATAAGAGAACCTAAAAATATATTTTTTTCAGACTCATAACAATAAAACACAGTTGGACTTGTACTTTTTGAAAATAAAACTGATTTAATGTGAAAACAACTTAGAGTGACTTAAACTTGGGTATTTCTGCATAAGAAATCAAGTTACTAATTGCACTTGGCAAATTATTAAGGCTTTCTTCATAAAAGCATCAGAGAAAAAAGTATTTTGTGCCTACTAGAATTTACTTTGTATAATAGAAAGTTGGATTAATATACAATTCCAGAGGGAAAAAAAATTTATGTTGTAAATAAAAAATATTGATAGTTGTGAAGAATATACACAACTTCTCAGTGGCATTGTAACATGTACCACTAGAAGCATGGGAGAAGTCAGATTATAAAGTACTGGTTTTAATTAGATACCTTGTATTTTATGAAAAAATGGTTGATCGATTTTTAACATTTTTTAAAATTTAATTAGCCAAATGCAAGAATAAGAATGCATGTGAAAGCAGATTTTGTAGCCTAATTTTACCAAATGCCCTTCTTAGAAAGGATAAGTAATGGAAATATTAGTATGAGATGCTGTTAAAATGATATAGTATAGCATAATTTCCCTTAATACTAAAGAATTTTCTTAAATAAAACTTTCAATCTTTTCACTTACAGGTCTTTCAAAGAGGCACTTTGTTTGACTTTGAAATGTGCTTTACAGTAGAGTCAGGTCTCTGCTGATATTAGGGGATTTAAACATGAATAAAGATCAGTAAGCACAAATTATGAGTGAATTCTGAATTAAAATACACCAAGTATTGTGGTCACTATCCTAGGCATGAGTGGGTTATGTTTGCATCTTTTTGATCAAAAATATCATATTAGAGCCATCTTGAGATCTACCTCAATATTTCCATTCCATTCAATTTCATTCAATTTATTTTTTCCTGTTCCTTTCTTATAGTTCTCTTTCTTTCCCTTTCCATTTTCTATTTCTCTGAGAATTGTCATGCAGTTTATACTTGAAAAACTAACTGTGTAGTTTAACTCTTAGGAAGGTAGGGAATTAAAGGAATCATCAATCAATCAAACAAACAAACGAAAAGCCCAAGTCACCACCAAAGACCCACAAATGGAAAAATGAAAAAAAACCCCAAAAAATAAAAAAAAAAAAACCCCAAACCAACAAAACACAGAAACTAGTTTGTATGATACCTGATTCTGCTTGGGACAGAAGACTGGGCTTTGCTTACTCTTCATCAAATTTGGTTCATTTCTAGATATATGGCCCTGTAATGCTTCTAGCCACAGTTTTGCAGGATTGTTTAGTACAAGAGTTAGAATATATTTTATTATGCATTGATAAAAAAAATTATAATCCTGCTCTTTTTCATGCCATTTAGAATATCTGTCATGTCAAAAAAATACTAAAAAGATATGTTGAAAAACTACATATATTTTTTTTCTTTAGATTAGCTATTGAAAATGGCATGCATCCACTTTTGAATGTAGTAGGATGCATACTACTGTATTCCAACTCTTTCTTAGGAAGACATACAAGAGATCATTATCTTTCTTAAATATATATGGATAGATTTACCTGTTTAGGATCGTGTGGAAAAAAAATAAAAGCAGGAAGAGATTTTCTGTGTTATGAGGACTTTGAAGGTTCACCTGCAACTGAGTAGAATGCTGTAGTCCTTCTTAGCTATAGATACAATCAGTACTTTTAAAATTATTGCTTGGATGTGATGTGCTATTGTAGCTATTTGTACTATTGGGCCTTAAAAACTTATTCAAGTTCTTGATCCCTATTGAGCAAGGCATTGTAGAAGTACAATGAAGGGACGGTTTGTTTCCTAAAGAGCCAAGAATGTTGTGTCTTTGAAGAGGTTTTAGTAATAATAGAAAAAAACAACTTCAAATACCCTCCAATATAACTGAATACTATTCAGCGGCTGTAGTGTCATCTACATTACAGTAGTGTTCTTTACACCGCAGGTGATTTTTCTGGGGTAAGTCAAAACAATGATGTAAATCTCTCAAATCATATCTATTGTTAGTCAAGATAACCTTACTGTACTGCCTCTATCTGGACATGTTTTTACCACAGCTGCTGTGCTGAAAAGTATTTTGTTGTTATTACTTTTTATGACGTTTGCAGCTTTTTCTCCTTTGAAAGGTTCCTCACCTTACCATTAGCTTGGTGTGACCACGAAGAAGAAAATTACATAAATACATTTGCTAGTTTGATTAGAAGACAACTTTCTGGCAATAGTATGGATGACTCAGATGGTGTGTCCTTGCTGTTAGCCCCTTCCCCTGTTTTCACTCTGTGGTTGAAGGACTACATAAAAGGCTGTGGTTGCTGTGCTGTCAGAGATGGTAGGAGCCCTATCTCTGTGCCTCACCTGCAGGTCTGCTTTCACATTTACTTTTTGACTTGTTTTTTCTTCAGTTCTTCTGTTCTAAGGAGTCCTATTCACTCTTCTTCCTGAAACATTGGCCAAGTTCTGATGGCTTAGTCTTTTTTCCTGCTTAAGGAAGACTTTTTGTGATGCAGATGACAATATAAACACAGCTCTCCTTGTTGAACTGGGCATTGAAAACTGGAAAAGCAGTTTCCCTTTTTCTCCAAAGATATAATCTACTATTAGAGAATATAACACTTTCCAAGCTGTGCAGGAAAAAAATATGTACCTTTTTCTCCATAGCATGGGAAATAGGAGTTATGCCTCTATCCTCATCATGTTCTCCTCCAACTTTCAAAGAGCATAAAAGGGGCTATGTAAATGAAAAAATAACTTAGTAAGAGCGAAGTATTCCTTCCTCCATCTTAGGCTCTTAGAGCAAAATCCTTGTCTTCAAAACTACAGGGGTTTGCTTTTTTGAATTGATACAATGTGCCAACTTCATGGAACAAGTGGTAATGCTTATGGTACAAATACAATGGTGATTTTTTTCAAATAGCATTACCTAATCTGGTCAAAGTAGCAAGGCTCATGGCTTGCAGCTCAAGGGAGGAAATTGCTTCATTAGAGAACCAGTGCTTCTTGCATGTACTACTAAAGAGAAGGGAGCATTCTAATGTTCCAAAAGAATTATAGTAATCTTCTCTGCAAATTAAAAGAAGAACACTATGTGTCATAAACTCTGTACCTTTTTCTCAATTAACAAAACCCCTGTGGTCACTCATGGGTTATGTATGCTTTATTGCAGAACTGCACAGTGTTGAAGTTTGGAGACTTTTTTCCCTCTGAAAATTGAAACAATTAAAAGAATTCCTAATTCTCCAACGTTGCCTATTAACAGTGTTTCTAAATCTCACCTATGGTCCAGGTTAGCCAGTGACTGAGTGGCTTCTATTTCCGCCTCTTTCCTTTTGAAGTTTGCAGTATAAGCAGTCCTTCATTAATTTCTGTCTAAGGCTAAGGAAAGAGAATGGGGTTTGGTTTTCCTATTAACAGACCTAATGTGTTTTTATTGTCTCTATGTTGAGTTTGACATGCCATCATAGGAAATGCTTATATAATGTTAAGATGTACTTCAGTTAATATGCATGAAACCAGGATATTTGATTGCTAGTGGAAGATACTGGTTAATATGTAAAAAGGTTGTGTACCTTCAAAAACCCCAAACTACCTAACTATAGTTAATGCTTCAACACATGCATTGTGTTAACCCTCACCCATGTCCTGGATTTTTTTTTCCCCTAACTTTGAAGAATTCAAACTATTTCTTATCTCTGAAACACCTTTTTCTTCAAGGAGAATTTTGGTCACTTCTGTATCCTTTTCAAGGTTTTCTTGTTACTGGGGGTACAGGAATTTCAGGTGATTTTTTCAAAGAGCATTACATAAGGCTAGTCAAGGTAGCAAGGCTCATGGCTTGCAGCTCAAGGGAGGAAATGGCTTCATTAGAGCACCAGAGCTTCTTGCATGTACTACTAAAGAGAAGGGAGCATACTGAGAACTATCTCAACCATGCATTGACAAGCCCAGTTTTGCAAGTTTACCAGAAAAATCTTCTTTTTAAGGAGTAGCCCTTTGCCAGCCACCAAAGAAAGGGTTACCATCATCCTCACAAGCTACTTCAAGGCAAGACACCAGCATACTGTTCTGCTCAGGGTCTACAGGATAAAGCATCACAAACCAGCTAGGAGCAAATACATTTTCAGACATTTTCAAGCCCTACTAACTGCTAAAATGGTATTTCAGATATTATTCATATTTGCTCAGATGCCATTAGGTTCTGTGTGAAAAATCACTTCTGTAGCACAGCTGCCTGTTTTACTTGTTTAAATGATGACTGGCAGGTTTTAGAAACTGGGTTCAGAGAATCATGGAAACAAATTGCATACTTTGCTCACTGGGCATTCAGCCTGTAAATTATGTGAGGTAGGTACTCTTTTTAAAATCAATACCAAAAAGTATACACAATTTGATTAAATAGTATTGTATATTCATTAAAACTGGTTTTTGTAGCTGAAAAAGCTGGAGCTCACAACAAAAATGTTTGTTTGAATCCTAAACACCATTATTTTCCCACTTTTATTTAATGGGATAAATTATTATTGTTGTGATACAGTGTTTTATTTCATAGTAGAGGAGTGTTTCTAGTTCAACTAAATTACTAATTCTCTGACAGCAGTACTTGTTCCTCCTTTGTTGCTTCTTATTTAAGAAGTTAGTCCCTCAGTCTTTCAGTCAGGTAATAAAGTCCATATTATATGATTTAAATGACCAGTCACTAAATGCAAGTGTCTCATAAATAATCTGTGAAACCAATTCAGCAAACACTCTGCAGATTGGAATTTGTTTTCTTAAACTATCTGGGAAATCTTTGGTAGTGGCATACGTATTGGGGGACTGGACAAGCAGTTTTTGGTCATCAGACAGTATTATAACAGAAATAATTGAATGAGTGTTAACTGTGATTCATCAAAAACCGAGGCATTCTTAGTGAATGTTATAATTCATTTACCTCTTATATTTAATAGAAAATACAAATATAGCAGTAATTCATATACACTGCCACCAGCCCTGCCAGTTCTTAACTGTTTTCTGAAAACAAAACCATTTCGTTTTAAGTCAGTGTGTGAAGCAGTAATGTATATTCACTTACATAACCTGTGTTTTACTCATGAAACAGAAAAGCAAAAGCACTTCTAGCCCAGTAGCTGTCCAGGTGACATTTCCACCCATACAGCTACTGAAATGTTTTTTCTTCATTAGCCCTTCACTATTCACTAGCTGTAGATATGGCTCCCTCTTGTTGTGGTGGTTATCAAAATATTTTGATGCTGGTGCAGGATACAGGTTATCAGAGATGTTGTTTATACATGTGAACAAAAGCAATATGGGAGCTATGCCTCAGATTTTACCTGCTGTTAAAACTGAATGCAGCCATTAGACAGGTGGTTATATACTGTATAGGTGGTTGTATACTGTACCTTTTGCTGGAGTTTTGGGGAGATGATAACCAATATATGCAATTACATTGCCATTCTGACCATGCATTTTTCAATCTTATCAACATATTTCAATCTTAACAGCATCTCCTCTCCCCTCAGTCTTTTTGGTCGTAATGATCTCTTAATTTCTTTTTTAACAATTTGGCTTCATTTTTTCCCATTCACTCTATGACTTTTCTTCATATTTTTTCCTTGTTTGTAGCATCAGTGACCCTCATCTTTTCTAAAGATCATAAACAATTTTTACAGCTATTTCAGGAGCTCTGCTCTGTCCAGTGTTAGTGCTGTCCTATTCATTTGCAAATATTTTTATATGGTTTTTAGCTTCTTCCAAAATGGAAGTTTCTTGGATAATTCTGTATTTCTTTAACTGTTTTTTCAGAATTGCTCTTTTGCTGTACATTCTTTGCATTAGCCAAACCCTCACATCTTAATCTTTCTGCCTTTGGAAGGCAGTTTATGATCTGGCTGCGTATTAGTCTTCCCTTTGGCCAGCTGTATCTTGTGAAACATTCAATTTACACAATAGACCTTATACTTACCAGTATAAGTAATAAGACATACTCCATAAGACATACTCCTTAAGACATACTTCTTCCATAGCTTTGACCTTGGTCTCTTTTTTCTAGCTAGTCAGTTGACCTCCAAGGAGGATTGTGGTTCTTCCTACTGGACGTTATTTGGAGGAGCTGTCCCCATATTCCCAAACTTAGGTTAAAAAGTTAGAGCAGATCTACACTACTCTTCCCTCTTTGTAAAGGTTTTGCCCTACAGGCTGAAATTGTTAGTGCTTTTTATCGTGACAGTTTAATGGCAGCTTTTGGTACTATTTGTACGTATTTTTGAAGCTCCAATTAAAATATGGACCTAAAATCAGGTGCAAATCAGTAGTATTAAATCATCCTAACCGCTGATAAACCTGAGACAAGGAGGTCTGAACTGAGTGTTTTATAAGTCTCTGTTGGGTGTAACTGTTGCACCTTTGTAATTTTCTTTAAATTAATGTTGTTATCAAAAAATACAGTTTAAAATTATGAAGAAAATATGCTTGCTGCTTGTGCAGTTTCATACACAGAAGAGGTTGGTTGGATTTTTTTAATGTGAATACTAGCCTGATTACATTTAGACTGCAATTGTAGATATGGTTCCCAGTTGGCAAGGAAGAGTGTGAGATTTGCTGGATTGTTTGTGAGTGTGTGTATGTATGTAGGGTGTGCTCACTGTTTGCTAACACCTTTGCTGACAGCCGCGATAAGCTGCGGGGCCGGCGGGAGAGTTCACCCAGCAGAGGCTGAGAGGATGAAAGGTCGTTTTATGAAATGCAAACTGAGAAGCTATAACGTAAACAAAACTGCTCTCAAAGAAATACTGTTTCCTGCCTACATATACACAACTTTATATTTTTAGGCTGCAGTCCACACTTTATGCAATAAATAATCACTCCATTTCCATCTGAGTTGAACAGCGGAGAGGAACTTGAGTCGTGCTCTCCCCAAGATCCATTCTGCCCAATAATTAGGTTACCTCTAGGTCATCTTTTATATTTGTTAAATGAAAAGTGAATCATGGTTTAGGAGGTCTGATAAAAGCTGTGAGATTTTCATGATTGAGTATTTCATAGTTTTCTGCTGTGGCACATCCAGTATCTCTCTTTTTGACTGTTGTTAGGAAGTACCTGCTGCATTGAGGAAGTAGTGAAAACCAACTACAGTGATCCTAAATAGCAAAAAAAAAAAAAGTAAATGTTTAAAGCAAAGTTCATGGGATGCTGTCATTTTTAGATTCTGAATAAGAAAAAACAGCATTTCAAGTCTCTGCTATTGAGGAAAGCATCAGTGTGATTTCAGACATTGACATGGTAAAAATAGTGGTAAAGTGGTAAGCCCTAAAAGTTTCTATGATGTTGGCAATTGTTACTGACTCTAAAAAGTAAACAGTTTATTTCAGCTTTATACAAGAATTACTAAGGAATTAAATCTGTTTGAATTCAACTAAATCAATGTTTCACTTATTTTCCCCTGGTCTGTAAAATAAATTATTTATTTTTGATGAGTATTTCACTGAAAGATCTGGTAGAAAAACTGGAACCTTTGTTAAAATTGATGATGATCTCTGAAAATTAGCGTTATTGTCCTTCTCTCTCATGTCTCCAATATTCCTGCTGTCTTCTTCTAATAACAAGTCTCAGACTGCACAGCTATTCTGTAAATAGTCATCCTTTTTTTGTTCCTCTTATCTTCGGTGTTTTCCTGGCTTCCAAAAGACCACAATAACTGCAAGCATCCTTCATCTCTCACCTCTGCTTCTGTTTCTTTTGTGAATCCATCACTTCCTGTGTAACTTGAGTCTTTTCATTTTTCTGCACTTACTTCTTGTCTGTGATCCAGCATGATTTTGGATTTCTTATGGGTTCCCAGTACTACATCTTCCTTTCTCCCATTCTCCTATAATCTCAGCTCCTGGATGGTTTTACCAAACCCACAGCTTTTAATTTCCACTCTGTCCTTAATGCCAGCTGTAATTTCTGGTAAGTCCATTTTATTTTTTCTTGGCCACCTTCCTGGTCTGTCCCATGCTGCACCATAAAAATCTACAAATCCACTATGGCTGTTGCTGTCCCTGAAGTTCATGTCCATGTGGTGTGTGCAGCAAGTTCAGCACTGGCTAATCCATGTGTGGACTGAAACTTGCATTTATAGCTATTGGGAATGCTTTGTTTTTCCTTGCTTTCTGCTCTTTCCCGCTGTGTTTTTGCCTGATCTTTTTATGCCACACATGCACAGTGTCAAATCTAATGGGGCCTTAATTTAGGCATCTACATGTTACTGTAATTAATTAATAACTCCATCCTTTGTTAATTTTGACAACTGCTAAGAGGCTGAAGGGCAATTGTACTGCTAACCATCTGTACAAATGCAAAAATGCAAAAGACTGAAGATTGTCCATGGAAGGCGGGTTCTGCAGGCTGATGCATTAGCACATAGTGAACTGGTCTGTAGTATTCAGACAATTATTTTTCCCTAACAGACGGAGCTTCTATTTTAGGGACAAGAAAAATAGTACTTTTATTATGATAAGAAGTACCAATAACCTTCAAAAGCATGCTTGTGTTAACCAACTAAAGGGTATTGAAGCAGGAGAGCCAACTCAGTGTTCAGGGCAGTAAAGTGGGAGTACTGAATAAGAAAGAGAGGAGAACATGTCTGTGCCTTCAACTTCAGTAACAGGCTTCCTTACTCAATAGCTATATGTTTGTATTTATGAGCTATCTGAGTTCCTTCTGAATCTCCCATGTGATGAGTTTTCTTACTAAAACAAAATAGAACAATGAACATTTCCTCTTCCCCTTTAAATAAACATTCAGTTGGATTAATCAGTTTAAATTTTATTTGTACCTTAATAATGTATTTCCTGTTTGTTACACCACAGAAAAGAAACTGTACTCCATCTTACATTGGTTTATGTGCTTACTTATCCATTGATGCTTTTTGAGCTCTTCAGATAACTCAGGAAAAGTTTTCAATTTTTTCAAATTTTTCATAATAACCTGGTTCCAATGGCTTGATTGAGTAGACCAGAAATGACTTCATTCTTCTCCTTCAGAGAAGTACTTAGATATAGACACTGGTTGGGATGATACACAAAGACTGTCATGCTTACAATGTTACTTCATTGTCTCTTTGTACTTTACTCTCTGTCTGTTCTGCATCTGTTATTGTATTTTACTAGTCTTGTCCTTGCCTGGTAACCTCCAGGGGGGCAGAGATTGCTAATTTGTTCAGTATTTGCACAGGAACAGCACAAGAGTTTTCTATTCTATGGCTCCGGCATTCTGACAATAAAATGACAACAGAATTTAATGGAATCTTAGTTACAAAATATAAACCAAATTTGGTTGTTTCATCTGAATAACTTGTACCAGAAATCATGCCAGAAATTAAATTTTTAGACTTTTGCAATTTTGAGATTTATGTGCAAGACAAAAAATTGAAATCTTTCACCACAAAAGGTAGAAAGTTCTCCTTTTTGGCACGTGAGATAAAAGACCTATGGAACTGGACTTGCATCTCAAAACATATGAGGAAGGTTTTGCAGAGCCTAAATATAAATAATAACTTTGAAGATGCTTCATTTGTATATTTATGCTTTGATTTCATTATAGCTGGATTTGAGCATGAACAAAAGCTTCAAAGTCATTTAGCAGCTAAATACACAAACTTTCTTTTTTTGTACAAAAGGAATACTTCAGAATAGAGTAAATAACTCAGTCATAGTGAAAAATAAGCCACATTCTGTCAGAGATGAGGATTATCACATAGATGATGAAATGATCTTTACATTTCCTTGTATGGTAAGAATAATTTAATTGTGCTTGCCTTGGCTTGAATTAGTTAAAGGGACCATTTCTTTGGCACATTTATCAATCTTTTTATTCTTTCACTTCCATAAATGCCTACAGGAACTCTCTATAAAAGGCAACTGAGTGAGCTTACAGTGATAAATTTTTCTTGTTAGGAGAAATTACGTTCACTAACTTGAGCTACTTCAGCATGAAATTGAAAAAGAATCATTTTGTCTTAATTTACATTCTTGATTCAATGAGAAAAATGTAGATTAGTCCAAGAAAACTATGTAGACATTGCTTTAAAAACCATATGTAAACTGAACTTGCTAACATTTTAAGTTCATCAAATCTCCTGTATTTATGATATTAGGTTGTATTAGTTCCTGTAAAGCACTTAAAAATATATACATTTTGGTCTTTCAGATCCGTTTACTGTTTCAGTTACATCTTTATCAACACTGGTATGCATTTTTCATTTCCCACCTAAGCTGTCCACATTGTTCCTTAATCAAAATCACTGGGATAGTGCTGCGGTTCACTAGCCTTAGGAGCTGCTATTTGCCTTGAATAAATTACGTGAAAACATGTTGATTGATAGATGTTGCATGTCAGAAAAGAAGATAACTGTATCTTCTTCAGCTTACTAAAAGGTCATGCACACAGCATAATAGGAACAGCCACAGACAACTTTGAGATAAAGTGTATCATGAAAAGGTGTG
>JALJVW010000910.1:28970000-29045000 GCA_024865655.1 Emberiza elegans
CTGAGTCTGTGGGAGATTGGAAAGATGGTCCTTCCCTGAAGCTTGAGGATTTGGACTTGTGCCTGCTGCATTACCCAGCCCTGAGAGCATCAGGAGGTATCTTGGTGGCTTGCCTCGGTTTCTGGGAGCAAAGCCTCAGCAGAAAGTCAGCTGGTCCCAAAGATGATGGGGAAAGGGGAGACAAGGGGTTAAAGTGCAGTGAAGTACAGGAACATGAAATCAGAGAGTTAATTGAGTGGGAAGAAAATAAGCTGAAAAAATGAGGACAGCCTGATTGTTACTGGAGTGGTATATACAGTTCTCAATTTAAAATGTGTTGAAATTTTTGCACATTATAGCTAGGCTTTAAATATATCATACTCTTACCCACATTAATTTCATGAACATAAAATTAATTGTTTGAGAATTTAAAACATAAATTGGATCTTGATTTCTAATTTTGAAATTAATTTCAAATTAATTCTTTTCATAATCTTGTCAAGCATTTTAGTCCTGTGTGATTTTGCAGTAGTAGCAGCCCATTTTCTGCTGCTTTTTTATTTTTGAAACTTACTGAAGCATAGAGTCTGCACTACAGCTGGAGGCATTCAAAAACCATGTGTATTCTGGCTGTGATTCATTTTTCCTCACCAACCATGAGGTTTTGTTTTCCTAGCCATGGCTAACTCAACATACACTGTTGAGGAAATTTCCACATCTAAAGGCTATCTTGCAAAATGGATGACGTTTCATTATTCTCAGTGGCAGTCATAATTTTAGGTAATACTTTCTTCCTAGTATGGAAGCCATGTTGGGAGAGAGGAACTCTCCTGTTAGGGCTTGGATCACAGACTGCTCCCAAAGCCATCAGCTGGCTCCCCTGAGTGATGTGGGGCCATTTCCAGAGCACCCTTCCCTGGTTTGGATGATGTTCTCTGTAATACAAGGAAAATTACTATATGCATTCTGTTGATTAGAAGAATTTGAAAGAAGAAATGAAAGGGGAAGAGCATAGGAGGGAAAGCGTGTTCGTTTTCCACCTGTATACAGAGTAAAAGGACAGAGGAGGAACTGTGATGGGAGGGTTGAGGAAGAAGCCATAGAGTTTCAAGGATGCACACTTGAAAGCAGAGAGTCACAGTCAAGGAAAAAAAGTGGCCAATATGGTTTTTTTGCTGCTTCAGAGCAATCCTAATTACATGCCTGCAGTTTGATGCCATGGCTGTTGTATAACATTACTGCAGATAATGAAAGATGTTTGGCTATCCTCTTGCATTGCATCTGTTACCATACTTATAATCCTGCATAAGTCAAACCATAACTTTCTTCTTATTCTATTGACACTTCTTACATGAGGATAATTTAAAAATACCGCAATTTGTATAATCCTGTGTTACTACATTGCATTCTTAACTTAATGTAATTTTTACTTGTGTAGGCACCTGGAACAGTTTATAAACCTGTGGATCAAAAGTCAGCCCCATGTGCTTCTTGGAATAAAAACCAGAATGAATAAAACAATCATGTTATCTATATTGATAATAATGTTCAGAAGTACAAATCTGAGGGAGAAATATGGAATACTTAAAATCTATGCCATAACTTATGAGCATCTTTGAAGCCTGAGTGTTGTGTATCAGGCTACACTAACGCCATTCTGGTGATGTTTGTGATGCACAGACTCATCTACCTGTCCTGGTATTGTCTCAGGTACTAAAATATCCCAGAATGTAAATTAGCACCTATCTGCATACAACAAAGTGGCTAGCACACTCCAGTTTTGCTACTTTGTGTATTTGTGCTCCTAAAACCTTCACTTAAACTGCTTATCCTGTTATTTTTGGCCTGCTTTTCATAACTTTTAAAGAGATGCCAAAAATCTGTCTCCATGCCATTTATGTGAATAGATAACACAATATATTCTTTAACTTACTGTTTTTACATCACTGAATCACAATGGATCCATGAGAAACTTTTCAGTGCAAAACTTAATTATACTTTTATTCAGTGGCCTTACCCTTCATGAACAGTTTCCAAACTATTACAAGGTCTGTCTGTGCACTGTATTTTGTTGAACATGTAGCATGATGTGCTTTAATTTCTGATGGGAGTTTTTTCTCCTCTTTAATGATTTCCTTAGTAAAATAGAAAAATAATCTGTTTGCAAGGTCTGTACTCCCTAATTGTTTCTGTATAATACAATGACCAAATATCTTACTCTGCTTCATGATTTTTATGATTAGCTGTGCTAAGTGTCCTAAGGGCTCTTCTTATTCTTTCTTATCTTAAAGGCCCTACTACCTGAGGCTTAATAGACAAACTTCAGTTTGAAGGAGAAGTGGGTTTTTTTGGCAATGTAAGAGAAGAATGGCCTAAAATATCAAATATTTTTTACACATAGACCAATGATCAGAAAAGTGCTGTGAGGGCTAACTGTAACTTCCAACAGTTGCTGTGATGTGAATGAGATGTGAAAGATTCCTCAAGGCAGAAAGGGCCTTTTTTTATTTCTCCTTTCCCAAGGATGGCCACTAATTGCTTCATCTCCCCCTCCTACAGGTTGGAAATAATTGCATAATGATTACAAAATCCATTTTTGTCCATATCTCTGTCGTTCTTCTCAATCAATGCCTCTCCTGTTTCTTATGCTGGGCTCCAAAGTTTTCTCAGAACCTCAGACAGTACCTTCTTTTCCCTTGTTTTTTTTTCAAAATGTGCAGAGTGCATCAAGGATAGTTTCAGTGTGTACTCCCTGTACTGTGCCAGGATATTGTGTCTCTTGTCAGTCAGTCGGTGACTTCCTAGCTGGAAGCCACAGCCTTTGGTGCACTGCAAGTGCAAACCAGGGTTAAGTGCCTGGAGCTAGCCAAGCCCTTCAGAAATGTTCCTTAAAGCCAAAAAATAGTTTTAAAAGATGAAAACTGCTCGGAGAGGCCAAGTGTTGAATCTAAAATGCCCAGCAAGTCCAGGGATATCCTCAGTTCCTTCTCAGAGCAACCTGAGAATGGAAACCTGATTTATTGAGATGCAGGCAGTCCTTTCAGTTGGTCTAAATTATAGTAATTTACCAACAGCTATTCAGTATTGGTACATGTAAAAAGAGTATGAAGAAACAACTCCTAACTCTGTATTTAAAATTTGTTTATGCATTTTGATTGTTAAATTCCAGTGAGAAATCTGTGGCCAAATGACTCAAGAAATTCCAACAGAAAACCATTGGTAGAACCTGATAAATAAGATGCAGAAAAGTCAGATAAAATGTAAAAAATAACTTCACTTAGTTTTACCGTCAAGGGTGCTTTTCTTAAACAGTGTGGAAACAAAAGCTTTCCACTTACATGAATGTAAGCTATCCTCTTACATTATTTTTTTCCTAAATAGTAAGGGGCAAAAGATAGAACTTGGCTAAACATGTGGGAATTATGGGTTATATTATTTCATTTTTGCTACTTTATATTTAGTCATTTATCTTAGTGGTTTAGCAGTTTGTACTTGAAAGGTAATTTGTTAGGAATTTTAAGCATTTTATGCATGCTAAGCACTCTTAAAATTGGGAGTATTACTTTGATCAAAAACTCTGCAACTCTGCTTCAAGACTCACTTAGGAGGCAGCTGGCAGAACTAGGCATAGCCCTATTCAGGGCTATTAATATTTATCATTAATGTGATAGTAAGTTATTAAAGCCTAAATGTCCTATTAAAATCTAACCATCCTGTAAGTCTGTAATTTTTTTTTTTGTTTTTTGCTTTGGTTGTGACATATTTTAAGAATGTAAGAATACTTTGGAAAGAAAACCAGAGAGGGTATTGTGTTTTGTTTATTGCAGTTTTGGACAGAGGGAGCCATGGATACTATCATGAAATTTGATGAAAATAGGTTTTGTTTCCTTTTTCTGAAAAAAATCTCTTGATATGTTTGATGATACTTTAAATGATTTGACATGCTTTAATGTTTGTTCTATTAGGAAAAACAGAGGAAATAAAACTTCTAACAGAAAACAAAAGAATTCATGAGGAATTTATTCAGAAGTTTTTGAATATAAGTAGTCTTTTCATTTCACTCTACTTTCTTCTAACAGTTACTTCTGTATAGTCAGGGCAGACCCAAATAATATTCCAAACAGACTGTTTGCTGAACAACTCTATGACCCCAACTCTGTCTATTTATTCAGTTTGTTCATATCTCCACCTCCCATAACCATGATATTACACTCCAGTTAATATTTCTTCATTACTTACATTAATATATTTACGTTTCTTGTTTCTTTTCCCTTTTTCTGTATCATGGGGTAAGAGTTGTTATCTAAAAAATGAACTTTGATTTACTCCATAAACATCTGTGTTTGGCATATTCATTGGAAAATTGATGTAGCTGTGATTTCTCTCTCACACGATGTAGCTTCAAGCTCAGGCTATTAAGCTACTTTATTTCAGATAACTACTTTGATATTGAGATCTTGCCTGATCCTGCCATTGAAGCTGTTCAGCTGCTGTCACTGATGTGGCATTTCTGTTTGTAGGTCTTATGGAGGCTTAATGCCCTCAAGTGATGCAGTTTGTATTGATCTTCATTGTTTTCTTATTGACCCAGTACCCACAAATAGAAAGATTTCTGTATTCACTTCTTTATTTCTCACCCCTTTTCTGAATTGAAGTTAAAGGTCTCCCTGACTGTCCTGGATATTTAGTCTAGGTGTGTCTCCACACATTTCCAGGTTTGTCTCTTTCATTTTATTTCCACATTGCCAAAAATCTATAGTATGTGTTAGAGCACCCCCTGCCTACTGATTCTTCTTTGACCACTGTGTGTTTCAAGATCTCATGGCAGAATAAATTGAAATGTGAGTCCTTGTGTTGAATGAACAGATTAAAAGAGCTGGTGCTGTTAGCTCTCACTTGCCATCTGAGACAAATTTCAGCTCGGTGAGTACTTCTTCCCTGTATTAAGTGGTAAAATAAAAGCTGACCACTGTGATCACTGTTTTGAGTTTCAACTGGACAGAGTAAGGAAAAGCTCCTTGCAGCAATCTTGGCTAGTAGATAGTAACCAACCAGCCCTGCTAGACAGAAAAAAAAGGAGCATGCTGATACACATCTCCCTTCCAGACTACTGCTCCAATCTCCATCAGCATTCTGCTAATTTCTTAATACAATTGGCAAAATATGATTGCAAAAGAAAACTTGCAGAGCAGTAGAAATTTTTCAAATATATTGTGTTTCCATTACTCCCTAGTTTAATTCTCATTTTTTTCCACAGACCCTCAGTCATTTGTTAATTCAATCTCTCACTTGTTGTGAAAAATGATTATTCAGGACTAAGTCACACATTACTTCCTATCGATACAATAGATGAGCTATTGAAAGATGAGGTTGTATAAAACATTATTTTGTGGTTTTTTTTTTTTTGCTTGTATATATCATCATAGATTTTTCCACTAAAATTTCCACTTACTAGTCACTGGTCCTGATACAGGAAATATGAGGAGATGCAAGTCTCTATTATTGGGATTTCAGATTCAGCTATCATAATATTTTTTTTTTTTTTTTTTTTTCATTATGAAACCTAACTGGAAGCATTTCTTTAGACAAGTGGGCAGTATTTAGCATTTAGTAACAGTGAATGGAGAGTTGGATCCTTGCAGCATAAACTAAGGAGTCAGACATAAGAGAAAATGTGATTTTCCTAAATAAAAAGATGTGTTCTCACTATAAAATTGGACACCAGAAACTTGTATCTATTACATTGCCTACCTGAACAGCTATAAAGTTTAACATGTAATATAAGTAAGTAAACTTGAATTTAGGATGCAGTTAAGAGGTTGAAGAGATTTGAAGGTCATGCCTTATTAGAATTGTCACACATATTTTTTTAGTAACAATAGCACTCCTTGTTAGCCAGGTTTCTCACGTAGATTTGTATTTATACAGAATTTTGAAGCTTGAAGTATTCCACTAAAGCTTTGTTTGTTATTCCACCTACAGTCACAGAGCCCTGAGTTGTGCATTGTGCGTCAAAACATATTCCATTCTTTCAGAGTTCTTGGGGAGGAAATACGATGTAATTCATTATGCCCTGAAGATAAACAGTACCTCTTGACCTTTTCAAGAAAAGTTGCAATATTTTCTTATTCCAGAATGTAATATTGTACTGAGCCGATATCAATGTGATAAGATAAATGTTTCCTTTTCTAATGTAAACCAGAGTGCACTACATTTATATAAAAATCTTGGGGGATACCCAAAGCCTCCAGATAAAAAGGGGCAGCTTGGCTATTGTAGGTCTGCATTTTTGAATTCTCAGTCTCAAAGCACAAAGGGCAAACTGTAGCTAGTCTTGAAGACGATGGCCATTTTTCAGAATGAACAGATTTTGCGTTGCCCTGTTTAGGAGTCTCCTAAAGAATTTTCAAGGAAATTTTAAAAAGTATAGAATTTGTTACCATTAAAAAAGAAACCAAACAAAAGTTCATAAAAATAGAAATTACCTGTTTTTCTTCTCAGTACCAGGATGTTTTGAGATGCCTGTGAGTCAGTGCTACTCTATGCGTAGTTAAATTGCTTTTTACAATACTCAGTATTTCAGGAAATGAAAGACTAATGAGGAATATTGTTTTATCTCATTTCTTTTTCTGCATTTTCTGCTGTTGTTCAGAGCACAGTTTTCTTTAGTGTCTATTCTTTATTTCTCCATTTCATTGCACGTGGCATGTTTCTTATTGATGAAGTCGGTTATGTTAAAATCTGGTTACCACTGCGGAGAGGTGTCTGAACATGGCACTTTCAGCTTCCTTTCTGCATGTAAGACAAAGCCCATATTGAAAGCTAAAAGCATATTTGGCTTCATAGACTTAGCCCAAGTGTTAGTACAGAGTCCTAGTCTCTTTCCTGGCAAATCTCTCCTCCAATGGCCTCATTTATCTTTATATATTAAATGCTTTTGTATGCAGATCTGCTTACTATGTGGCATGTAAAAACCCTCTGTTATTCATGTGTATTCTATTCACAGAAAAGAGTGGCTTTAACTGCAGCTACTATTTTATATAAAATGACATGTTATATTTTAAAATCAGTTGTTATTGCTTCTGCTCTTACTGCGTTTGGGACTTCATAGATATTCTGAATATTTATTACTGTAAGCAAAATAATACTGTTGCACTACAAAGCAGTAACATATTTGAACCCCTTCAGGCTGAAAGTAAGACTATTCTAAACGTACTAATCACAGTATATAAATTAGATTCAGCAGGGATTAAAATACAGGAGAAAAGAGCAGTTAAGAACAGGGGTAAGAAGAAATGAAGTATCATTAAATCCATCTAGTTTACTTATGTATCATGTTAATAACTTTTTTTTTTTTTTTTTTTATTATTTTTTATTTATTTAAACCTAAGGAATAATCTTAAAAACTAAAGAAAACATTTGGGAAGATTAAGGTCAGTATTAGGAAATTAACTACAAAAAGTTTTGAGAGAAGATTTCTAAGTTCTTGAGTGAAACAGAAACATGGGTGAAGATGAGACTACCATATTGGGCAATGTAAGGAAGCCCTTGGAGCCACCCAGGGAAGAAGACAACCATATTAAAAAAGGAAGGCTGACAGATCAGAAGAAAAAAATGTACACAAGGTTTTTTAGGGAGTCACATTGACTAGGACTTCAAGAATAAAGGATTTGATTTTGGTTTGAAGACAAATGGTCTGTTCACGAGGGAACCAAGTAGAACGTATGAACTAGATATTCTCTGGAAAAGAACTATTTGTAAATGGTTGAGGTTTAGAGGCAAAGAACTTAGATACTGTGTTAACAGATGTGCAATCATGCATCTTACTTAAATACTGTTCTCTCTTTGGTACCCACATTTAAGACAGTTTCATATATCTGCAGTAAAGACAATCCAAAATTTGTTCCAGCTTAAATATAGTTTCTAGAATGTATTTTTATTTATTTATTTATTTATTTATTCATTCATTCATTCATTTAAAGTTTATGCAGTCTTTATTCCACAGTAAAAGAGCACACTAAGGCAGAAATGGTATAAATGATTCAATGGTGTTTACCACTCAGTCTGCTGCTTATCTCCTTGCTCATTGTTTGGGATAGTTATATGATCTGTATCAAATTCATTCTGCATCTGTCAGTTCCTGCAAGCATATAACCAGGCAGGTAAGATTTCTAGAAGGCAGATGGCAACATCACTAAGACAACTGCTCTAATTGGCATAATCAGTACAAGAAATGAAGAGTAAAAGAGCATGAAAATAGAATTACTTTTGTACCCCTTAAAAGGAGGCAGTGACGGGATAGCATTTACTAGCTTCTGCAGCTGACTGTGCTGAACTTTCCCTGAACATAGAAAAAGTGCATTGTAATCTCCAAAACCATCCATCTGGCATCTTCCATTAACATTAAACAGAAAGGAAAGGGAAACAAAAAAAAAGAGAGGGGATTGTTTTTGTTCAGAAACATTTATATCTGACTTGAGGATTCTACAGAAATTTGGCCCTTGGTGGAAGGTGCCCCAGTCAAATTAACATCTCTGCACACTCCATTCTTGTGTCTCATGGCAGAATGGAGGTTGTCTGTGCCTTGAATTTTGCTGTCGCCTTGCTTTTCTTCTTCACTAGACGGAAGGGTTTTAAATCTGTTTGAAATTGGAATACCTTTGGATATTGCTTGAAATTAGCTACAGTGTGAGTAGACATGAGAGATTGACAGCTGAACACATATAGTAATCAGCAAGGGCAGGATTTAATTGCAGCTAATTTTTTCTTGTTGAACACCCATCCATATAAAGATATTTTATATTCAATTACATTTATAATGTTATGGACAATCAACATATGGTAAAACTTAAAAGTATAAGCATTTAATTTAACACAGATTTGACTTGTCCCTTCTTCCTTTGCTTGTCAGGAGCTTTTATTCCTTTCTGTGTAGAAAACAGGTTCAGAAATGCAACTCTGGATACAGGACCAGATACCTTCCTATGTTTACTCCTACTAATTATTGGAATTTGAGGATGCATTAAAGGCTGTCATGCGAAATGTTGAATTCTATTTCCAAAACCTTATTTTTACTTGAGAAATTCAGGAATCTTGCTGAAGCTGCATTACAGTGTGGATGAAGAGATATGGCTTCTGACAGGTTAGATACAAGGCAATAATTTATGACTTTGTGAATGTACATTGCTAAATCCCCTTCTTTTCTCTCGAGTAGAAACTTTCTTCTCCTTATCTTTCATTTTTGATTTTTATAAAACTGTGTTTTTGAAGCTTTAGGTGTCATTGTTTTGTCTTCTTTGACACTTAATAAAAAATTCCAAACTGAACCAAAATCAGAATTCTGCTAAGCCATATATAATATGGGGTAATATTTTTTGCAAAACTTAAAAAAATATGTTCTAGAACAGAGATTAAATAAGGAGTTGCAACAGAGGCTGGTAGCTCTCAAAAATGAAGAAATGTTAAGAAAACTTTGTCTGAAAAAAACCTCCAACCTGGAAAACAAATGCTCAGGTTGCTACCACTTGCCATTTGGCAAAATTTCAGAAATCACTTCTTCCAACAAATTCAATGAATGGTAAAGGTGAGAATTACTGCAGGCATTGCTCTTAGGGTTTTTTGAACTTTAACTTTGTTGCAAAGTGTCTATTTTGGAATGCTATTAATTTGCATCTAAATAATTTTAAATGGGGATCTTGATATATCTTGTCTTGCAAGATGATGTAAGAGCTTGAGTGAATTTCATGTGCTCACATTTCAAAGAATGGGACCTATTAGGTCACTTTGGAGTCTACCAATGTTTTTTATAAAAGAGAGACTATCTATGCTACTTAAACTGTGTCAGACTAGTCAGAAAAACACATGCCTTGTAAATTAAGGATGTCAGTTCAAGTAAAAATTTTTTTTTTGAGTAGCATAGTCATCTCTAGTCACTAAAATATCCATTCTCAATGATATTGTGCTGGCCTGATTTTTATACTCTGCCTACCATATGAATCTTTTAAAATAACTTCTAGTTGGGAAGAAATTTAATTTCTCTTCAACATTACTTACATTGTTTTTATTTTGCAGCAATTCTCTTTGCACTTGTAAAAAAATGTAAAACGTTGTCCCTAATGTCCTGTTGTTAGTCCTTGTAGTCTTTCTGTGATTCACTTTTTCTCTGTGTGTTTTATAGCAATGAAGGAATAATGTAGCTTTTCTTCAGAGAGGCCAGAATATTCCCAAATTCTGATGCAGAAAAATCTAAAGAAAAGGACTACTGATGATTACATGTTTTTAAATACATTCCTAACACTATTCATTTTCACAGTATGCTTTTCCTGAAAAATCCCAGTTTCATAGTGTAGTTAAAATAAACAAATAAAAGTATACATAATATTAAAAAAAGAACAACCCCTAAGTGCTTGAAGTTGGATCTTTTTACTCTTTTCAGCTGTTTTTGTGCAAATGGCACTGGTGATACACCAAAGCCTTTGCAATGCTCTCTGCCATCTGGCTCCAGAGTCCCAGTCACCTTTGCTGAATAACCTGATTGCTCCTTTGCCAATAGCAGATGGAGTTCAGTCCCAGCATTGAGATCTGGGGCACTCCTGGAGTTGGTGACTCACCTGAGTTCTGGAAATTACTTATTTTAGAGCCTTTGTCAAATTACATAACTCTGAATACTCAGTCTTAAGCGCCTAAACATGAGGATGAGAAATACTATCAACCACATTAGTGTTTACAGAAATTATTATATGGTACTTTTTTTGTGGATTTGATTGATGGTAACTCTGGAAAAACATGCTTTGGATTCTATGGAGTTTTTGCCACTGCTTCTTTAATGAAAGAATTGAAGGTTTTTTTATAAAACCATGGCTGTTGTCAAAATTTTGACTTTCCTCAGTAGAACTCATCCCAGATGCATAAGCTGTCTATATAAAACTGGTACTTAAAACTCATCAGCAGATAAACCATGGGAGGTTCAGGATGTAGCAGTTCAGAATGAAAGGAGTCTTGATTCCCCACCCTGGAGGGTCTTCTCTTTTTTCTGACAACACTTTTTTTTCCAGCCTGTACAGATATGAAATTAAGGTTCTTTGACACTCCTACAAGCCATCCCAAAATCACAACCTGGCTGCTTCTGCCAAGAGAGGCTCCAAAACAACATTTGGCTCAACTGTTTTGGCCACATAGCCATGATCTGCACTAGTAAATTAAACACATGGGTACTAAACTGAGCAGTTGACACAGGGTGAGACACATGTGAGATAACAAGCATTTTAGCCCCCAGAACTGGGATAGCTGTACCCAGTTCCATAGTCAGATTGGTCCTTGGAAAAGTCTGACTGCAGAGCTGTCCCAGGGCATACCCTGGGAGAGCGTGGGTCAGCACAGGTGAAAATGTATGCCCAGAGCTGCACTCACAGCTTGCTGGGGCAGAAAATCACATTCTCAGTTACTCTCCAGTTTTCATTGTAGGTGAAGCCTGAGAGAGTTGGTAAAAGTGATATTGTCATCATACCTTTTTTAGTAATGCACTCCCTCTGTTTTTTGTAACTCTGTACATGAAAGTGCTTGCAGGGTTCATGCCTTAGTGTTGTTAATGAACCTGGGGATTGCTGGAGAAGAGGGTGAGAACCTCTGACATTCATCTAAAATCAAAGATTGTTTCACCTGCTGGCAACAGCTCTTTCTTCAGGTAGCAGCATAAGCCTTATGCCATAAACTGTGCTCCAGAAAGTATTTCAAAGCCATCCCAAAGTCCTCACATAAAATAGTTTCTCTCCTGTTTTTATTCTTCAGTCCACTGTCCTATGGCACAAGAAGATCCCCGGGAATTGCAGTAGCCGAATAGGCATTATCCAGAAGGCTTTCTCATAAAAGACAAGGCCCTCTCACTAAAAATGCTATAACACTATGATGTCTGTCGTGTATTTTTTCCCAAATCTCAGGGCTAAAATTATCTATGCTTCATCTTGCAAAATAAAAAAATCAATCTGTGATAGATGATATAAAATTTCTAAAATAAATTAAAATTTACTGTAGATTGTAACACTGTACTAGTATTGAGATATCTAGTCAGGAATAGATCCATGTTTTGTGTGATACTTGAAACTCTTGGTATGAAGAAGTGATGATCTAGTAAGATAGATAATGTTCACAGAGAAGATGCACTGCCTAGTAAATTAAATCAAAAGGCAATATAGTTACAGTTTGCTGAAGTTTAAAATGTACCAAGAAGGAAAAAGAAAGTATTGTAGGAAGGAGAATCTGGAAAATATTTCTAGGACATGAAATCTGAGCTCTGTGCAATGCATAAAGAGGACTGACTTTAGAAGAGAAGACTGAGCTTAGACCATAGTAAGTTGATGACATGACAGAGGACTGGAAAAATAAAAGCTAATTATTAAGTTTTGATTCATGTAAAGAATAGTTGAAGGAATATATGGAGTAAAATTTATAGCTAAACTTAATTTCCAACATATTTTGATCATGGACTAGATTGCAAATGTTTTTTTTATGTGCATGTTAGTGATAGCGATTATGTAATATATGCTGCATGGTTCGGGGGAACCTTTCACCATCTGATGCCAGAATACAGATGTGAAGTATTACATATGTTTGGCACCAGCGTACCTGGGTGTGTCTGCTTTTACAAATGCATTTAAAGGTGATAATGCCCCTGAACATATTAATAATTCCTTGATTAGCTTGCTGTTTAGGAAGATTACCGTAGATGCCAAGGCAGTATAAAAAAAGATCATTTTTCCTGGGTGAGTTTGATGAAGTGTGATAGAAACATCTACCTTTTAATTCAAATGTCTAACCTGTTGCATTGCTCATGCATATTACTTGGGAATTCCCTGCACAGTTGCTCTTGGTTCTCCAGCACCTAAATGCCCTGGGATTTGCAAAATATCTTTATTCCTCTTCTGGAAAACAATTTTAATAGCTTCAGGTCTTTTCTTTTTCATCCTTGCAAGTTTCTAATCATAAAGAATATACTTCCTACTAGATGTCCTCACAAGGACTGAAACTGGGATGAGGAGCCTGAGGACATTTGCCTGTCTCTCTATACTTGCATTTTAGCTTAAAATTAAAGCTCTTTGTCATTTCACTCTTTTTATAATCTTCACTATTAAAAGTTCCCGAAGTGGAGAATGCTTTCACAGTAGCACTGTCTACATGGACTGTTAGGGCTACCCTTCAAAACACACAGTTCACTTGCCAATTACAGCAAGAACCTGAAGGCTGGTATTCTTCAGAGACAGAGATGTCTGTGTGTTGGATTGTCCCTTCTAGATCATCACAAAATGCACCAAAAAGTTAAAAGGTAGATAAGCAGTCCAAGTGAAGAGCTGAAATTGTAATAATTCAAGCAGGTCAGAGTAGACTGCAAATGCAGATAGCACTTATATAAAACATTTATATATAAACATATAAAACATATATGTTTTACACAAATATATAAACCAATTTGTGATCATGAAACAGAGTTTCTTCTGGCATTTCACTGTCCATACTTAGTACCAGATTTTAGTGCTCAGAATTGTTCCAAGGAGTTTAGATCAGACCTTTTGTTTTCAACACATTTCAGAACTATTCAGAACAATTGCCCAATGCAACCTTTGATAAGTTTAGTGTCTAGAAATGGGCTGCTATTTGTATAATTTACTTTATATCATATTAAGACAAGTTTTTACTGGTTTTTTTTTTTTTTTTTTTAATTGCAGACCAAACTCCTCTTCTGTCTTCAAAATATGGTTTCTCAAAAGCCTTGAAAGACTGCAAATAAAATTACTATTGTCATATTGCCTGTTCACATCCATGTTTATTCTTTCTTCCCCAATCACTCTTTTATTGTATATGTTCCTGTTAGTTTAGTTTATGTTAACTGAAGTTTTAGAAAGCATTACAAAAAATATCCATAAGAAAAATAAAAAAATATATGCAGTAGGATTTCAGTTCATCTGATTTACCTTTAGCAATATAGACTGATTTTTAATGTGGTTGGGATTACATAGTGACTTTGGATCAAATTAGTTCATTAAAAACATGGCCAAAAATGGATCAGTTTGTTTTTGTTTTTTGTGCATTTGTGGAGATGTCTGACTTAGGTTGATCTAGTGGTGCTTTGGACCCTCATCCTTGCCTTATTTTTCTCTCCTCTTCTTAATTCTCCATGTCAGCCATGCATGTCTGTTGTTTCTAGCAAGAATTGTAATAAGAAGAAAATCTTTTTTTCTGCTACTGTTGTGTCCATACTTGGAGGTGAGGACACAAGAATCCTAATCAGGATCTCTGACAACAGTTAGGGCACAGAGCATTTATTTCTAAGACATCTCCTGTTCTGTATACACTATTTCTCTGTTCAGTTCAAAATTTCAAGGATAGTCTCATAAACACAAAAGTGGTCATGTAAGGTCGGAAAATTCCAAAGAGCAACTCTGTATGTGCAGCTCTTGCTGATCCTCTGCTGTTAGCTCACCATGGAAACAAACCATGCTGGAGCTTCATGATACTCAGTTTATGAGAACATGGTGTTATTTGAAATGTAGCAAGGTGTTAGACATCACAGTAATCCGAACTTGGCATGCTTTCACAGGAGCCACACAATCAAATAAAACAGGGCTGTGAGACACTTCTAAAGATCTTCTGTGTCCCAGAGCAGAATTGGTGCTCTTAACTGTTCCCTAAGATGCTTCTTGAACAGGTTCAGTGATAATGATTTTGCAACATGTACACAATTTATTGTACTCCTTCACTACTCTACCACTGGAAAGTTTCTTTATAAATTTAATTAAATCTCTCTGGATTCAGTTTAAGTTCATTTTTGCTTGTCACAGAACAATTGTCGCAGAACAATTAATTTGTTCTGTGCAAGAACTTGCTGACGACTGTTACCTCTTCAGGGTTGGGGTTAATTCCTGTTTTTATGATTAGACTTCTGCCATCCCATATGTTGGCTATTGACGTCGTCATTACCATTCCTACCTGGCTACTGGTGAAATGATCCACCTCTTTGAACCATTGTGTCCCAAGCTGGGTACATTTCACTAACTGAGTCTTTAGAAGATTGAAGAAAGTATCAGTTTTGTATGGCACTTCTATATTTATATCCCAGTTGCTTTTATCATAATAATATGACAGGATTTTTTTTTAATGTCTTCAATGCATGATTTTCACCACAGCTCTATGTATTAAATTTAAAATTTCTTTAAATTATACTCTTGTAAGAACTAAAAGTCAATAATTAGAACTATTAAAACTATTTAAAACATCCTTGAAATTTATAAAATCACATGTGAAACCCAGTCATGACCTTTTTATTCTCCACTGATAATCAACTGGATATTTCAGCAATGGCTTTTGTGCCTTCCTCCCATACACTAAAAGCTTGATATGACCGTCTTGATAATATTTCCTTTCATGGTTACAATCTCACTCATTCCTCTGGATATGGATTTGACGGGGCAGTGGTAAATCAAATTGTTATCATTCAAATATTTGGAGCCTTTCAATCAGTGGCTCTTCAATGGATATGTAATTTCTTACACTTGGATTGGCTGAGAGAGTTTGATTAGTACAATTACTATTACTGTAATTTTATTTAATTTTGGTACCATATAGATCCATTTTCTTTGATGGGTAGTTTTGGTTACTAGCTTGCAAGGAGGGTATCTGGATGAGGAATCTGTGCTTCTGATACTTGGTATCAACACTCCTTTACCAAAGAATGCAGAATGTAATTTAATTGAAAATATATTGTAAAGATAGACATATTTCATTCTGACTTATAAATGGCTAGGGCTATTTTAGGGTAAAATTGTTTTGGCATTTGTTCTTCACATGTTATTTTACCTCTCTGTATTGCTTAACAAAATTAATCAGTCCTCAGATCTGTCCTCTCAAACTTGAGGTTCTATTCTGGGAATCTCACTGTTGGCCAGAACAAAATGTAGCGTGCATGCTTGCTTCTGGTTTGTATCTACCTCACTTCTTGGTTTAGTTTATATCTTGGTGATGATTTTTTGTTAATAATTTGATTAATAATCTCCATGTTTAATTCATTGTCTTTAATTTTAAATTTTCCTTTCAGATTTCTATCTGTTAAAACTCTTGCCTTCTAATAACCTTCTAACAGTTGCAATGCTTGCTTTGATACTGTTTCTTTCCACTCCCAAAGTTGCTCCGAATTTTGATCTTAATACACATGGGGCTGCCCTTGATTTAACTTGCATCAGTTCCTTTCTTATTTATAAATTATCAAATCATCTGTTATTCTACATAAGTCAACATTGCTTTGTTTCTCACTGCTTTAATTGAAAGTAGGTTTCACAGCCAAGGAAATGTCTACAATGGACAAACTTGAAAGAAGTTTTTTAACCAACTCCTCTCACATCCTGTGTATGCGTTCTACCTATATGTATAATATTATATAAACTTATAATAATTTTAAGGATTTTTTTATTTCTGGCTTCACTCATGTCATAGCTGTATGGATTGTTTTTTTCTTTGCCTGCACACTTAAATACCTTTTTTATTTCAGTGAGCAGATTTTCATTGGAAATAGATCATACCAGTTTTCATGTGGAAATCTGGTACGTGCCAGCATTACCACATTTTTTCATGCAGAACTAAGAGATTAGCTCTCCTGTTTAACTATTACATGTCCCAATCTTTTAAAAATCACATCCCATGGAATAAAATAGCAGTGTCAGAATATTTGTGAGCTTGGATTGCTGGTTTTTTATGTGTGCACTGGGTTTTTTTTTTTTTTTTTGTTTTTTACTTTAATAAATTAAATTAGTCACTGTGTAATGTAAGAAGTAGCAAAGAAGTAAGAGTAGATTGCTTCTGTGTGTACAAAAAGAAAGTTAAGTTCAGGCATGTGGGATGAAAAAAAGGAGATTGTCAGGTTCAAGCACAACTTTGGTGTTGTGAGCCCCCATCTCTCCTAACCCTTGACATTTGCATTCTTCAGCTGGTTTGAGCTTTGGAGAAAGCATTTGGATTTGCTGTCAGGCACCATGTTAAGCGTGGTCTGACATGGAGCCCTAATGACCAATGCAGTCCATGTCTACAGGGAAGACATTCCTGCTAATGCTGCCAGGAATTGAAGCATGGAACTGTTATGGGTGTTTTGTTTCTAATTCTTGCTCTGTCAAATAATGGGCAGGGAAAATTAAAGAGTTGTTTTTGCAGAAGTCTTTAGAATCTATTAAATTGGGTTATAGGGAGAGAAACTACATTGGCTTTATAAAATGAAATATGTAAACTGCTAATTCCTAATGCCCTGTATTTATTTAGTATCCTTTACACAGAAAAAAAAAAAGGAAGACACTAAACAAAAAAAAACCCCACAACCAAACAACAACAACAAAAAATGCCAAAACAATTAGAGTGAAAAAATCTGGTAATTAACTATTATTTTTCACAAAACTAGTCTAATTACAAATCAGTCATGGTGAAATGAAAGGTCAATAACTACAGATGCATAATTTCTCTCTGATAGATTGCTGTTTGAAAATAGGTTTATGAAAATTATGTCATTAATTTCCTTTTATTAAACAGCATTATAAGACTTCATGTTGCATTTATCACTTTATTACTGTTACTTTTTCTCTTCAACTGAAAATTAATCCTGGATAACATCAGGATAGAACAGAAGTTCAGGTAGATTGAGGATCATTTCTTCTACTGGAATTTGTGTTGCAGGGAAGACCACAAATCTGAATCAAAATCAGAGCTTCAGTATACTGAAACTGGAAGTAGCAGTGTAAGAAAACAAACCACACACACACACTATCACCCTTGCTGCTAAACAGCCAACCAACAGCAAAATGCTTTTAATCCAAGGAAATGAGAGGCATATCCAGAGATATTCTTATGTTTTCTGAGCTGAAGCACTTGAGGAATGTAAGTATGTAAGTTAAACTGTGATCCAGAATGTCTTTTTCTACTCGCCCCCAACCCTCAATGTGCTCTGCTGTTTTACTTTGAAATTCCCCAGGCATGAAGAGTTGCTGTCCTGAACAAATGAAAAATTTTCCCAGCCTTGGAAAAGCTGGGCAGCCTGGGGATCCAAGAGCCAGGCAATGATTTGCGCAAATTCCTGTAGTGTTAATGTAGCAGATGTTTTCAAACATATTCAATGTTCACTTAATCCTGCCCTTAGGGTTGGGTTTACGACCTGATTTGGTGGGCACTACCACTTCTTGTCCTCCTGTGTAGCAGCCTGGTGGTAGGAGTACTTGGGATTGTAATACAGTCAAAGACTGTTGCCTCTTCTTCTGGAAGTTTCAAACATTTGGATCTCTTCCAGGTCTGTGTTCTACTATTAGGCAAGGCACCCTAATCTAAATTTAGAAGACAGAAAAACCTTCTTTTTGCTTGAGTATTGGCATAGTCTGATGTTGGGTTAATTGAATGAAGCCCTTCTTAGGGAATATCTAGGTTTTTTTAGGTAATATATTCCTTGAAATTGGTGCCAACAGCCTTAGCTGTCTCTTCTACTTCTATAGACAAACACTAAAATTGTTCAGTCTATCTCTTGTAGGTAAAATCAGACAGGTTGTGTGGTTTGGATTTCTGTTACATACAGGTGGACTTTCCAGTGTGCCCCATTTGTCCTCAATTTTCATTGTGTGACTTAGAGAAAAAAGAGTGGTTTTCACTGGGGAACACAGGAGTTTGCTTTCTCTATCGAGGTTTCTGGAGAGACTGTTCATCTTAAATTTAAGATTCTTTGACTAGTGCTAGCTGCTTTGCTACTCCATTTGGAAAGATTATAAGCTTCTGTGCTGACTGACTCTGATATTCATTAGAGAACTTTCTGGGCAAACACAATCAGTGAGAGACAAAGGTTTAGCCATATCATTTGAGTGCTATTAGGAAGACTTAATGTTGTCTTTCAGTCACTATCTTTTGAGGGTTTTGTACAACTGTGGATAATTCTGGGATTCTTGTTGGGAGCCAGCCGGAGAATAGGCCCCGAGCAGGTTATAAAGGGTCAGAGGTTCTCCTGAAGTGTTTTTTAAAATAAATGTAGCTGTGTAATCATTTGGTTAACTTGTTATTCAACCAGTGCAGAGCAGTCTTTGGCCTTAAATCCAGCTTAGCATGTTGATATGTTTCGGTTGCATGGTGCTACCAGCAAGATGACTCTCGTTTGACGTATTCAGCCATTTGGAAACTTAGATGTTCAGAAACTTATTTTACGTTCAGCAGGAATGTTAGGGTATGCAGTCATTTGAAAAAATAAAGTAGGTATTCAGAATTAGGAAAGAAAAGAATCTGGTCGACTTCTGGCAAGTGTTTTGGTTATCTGCAGAGTATACACCTCTTGTCAGTATAAATAGGGAGTGCCTGTATAAACATTCTTGTTTCGCCTGTTCCACATAATAGTTTCTTGTATCATATTTCTTTTGACCTCGCTATCTGAAACCAATTACAGGAGATCCATTTGGGCTGCATCTATTTTCATAAGAAGCCCAGGCAGCAGTGTTTTTCTCAGAGATGAATATCAACATCAAATATCCTTCTGAGTGCTTTGTTATTTATGTTTCAGAGAGATTTTGTAGCCTTCAGCTCTCAAGAATGTGTCACGCTGTGCTGTTTATACATTGACGATATTAATGGGCATAGATGTCATTTTTCATTTTAACGTCTCAAATGCAACAGGCTGATAGGTTAAACATTCCTGGTTTTAAAGGAAGGATATGAGTGACATCTGTTTCCTAAAAATACACATATATTTAATTTCTAAAAAACAGAGTAATAAGCTTACCATCTTTAGGTGACAGCTTTCACTTTATTAAAATGGTAAAACTTTAAAAATAATTTTGAATCACATTTAGATCAAACAGAAGGGTTTGGAATACAATATTAAAGGAAGTTATATCTCCTAGTAAAACAGCAAAGTCTACCGCAATTTATCAACTTTAATAGTGTGAGTTATATGCAATTATTTTCATTTCTGTTCTGCTTATGTTTTAGCTATGCAAAGCTTTGTAGTAAATATTAAGAAGTACTGTTCCCAATAAATATTTTACTAGAAGACACAGTGAGTTCTGGAAACCATATGCCCAAATTTTCCTTCCTATATAGCCATTACCTAAAGCATCATAATCATTTTCATTTACGTAATTAAAATAATTTCTAATCCTCAGTTCTTTTTATTGCTTTTGTCTACATTGGATTTTTTAAATAGTTTTACTAATTTAGATAATTAAGGAAAAGTTCCTACTAAATTTGAAACAAGTGTTATTGGGAACTAGATACAATTTTGAGTGCCATAGAATCTGTTCTTTCTGCACCTAACTTGAGGTGGGACTCAACATAAATTTGATTTGTCAGATTTATAAGCATCGGTTATTTTGTCTTCATTACACTGGTTTTGGATCACGAGCTATTGTCAGAGAAGTTTGTAAATGATACATGGGCTGAGTGTTTACTGGAAGTGGAGATGTTAAACTATGAATTTTGTAAAATACTTTCAAGTTGTCAATTTATTTTGCAAAGATTTAATAGCAGCAAATGAATTTTTAGAACTATTGTTTTACAGTCTCATGATCTTCACTTATGAATAATGTCAGTAATAATGCTTTGAAATTAACAGTATTTCTGAGAGGTTGTTTACTGAGTAGCAAAATGTGAAGTTAAGCAGCACACTTGGAGGAAAAAAATACTATATGATGACTGCTCTGAGAACAAAGGCTGACAGTGATTTCTCCTTATGAGTTTTAAATCATCTCTGATCTCTTGAAATTGTTTTCTGTTCTTCTTGTATCTCCTGTGTTTACAATAATCTAAACTGTCACAATAAGATCACTGAAGTATTCAGGTAGTCATCATTTATAAGACATTCTGTATTAAAAGATAAGCCTTTACTCCTTTAGAGATATCCCAACCAGCACATACGAATCAAAATAGTTTAAGTAGTAGAGCCTTTTATGCAAGCATATCCTGTTGTGCTGCCTTGCTTTTTCATGAAGTGTGACTCTTTTTGTAGTTAGATGTAGGAAGTCATACTTTCTTAGGCTCATTCCACAGGAGTATGCTAGCCACAATTTGAAATCAGTCTAGATTAAATCTAAGCTACAGCAGGCTATGATTCTCTAATTTTCAAGTACTGTAAATGTACAGATTTACTGGATGTTTACTTGCTTGTTTTATTGTATTGATGTGAAGACATTGCTGCTGAGGAAGATTAGGATTTCTGCAACTGCCAAAAATAAAAGATTATTGTCTTTATGTTTATTTTTTTTTCCATTTCTTCTTACTCCAGATCTCTTCTCTCATTCTCCTGGCACTATCGCCCCAAGTGGTGAGGTTAGTTTTTCTCTGCAGTCTTATGAATTCAGGAGTGCAGTTGTTCTCTTGCTTCCATTCAAGTTTTCCTTTTGGAGAGCCTAGAGATTAACGAATTCCTAGAGATTAAGGAATACAGATTTGTCACATATCTTCTGTTTGTGCTTATAATCTGTTTTTGCTTCAACCACTGCAAGAAGTTGGGACCAAATGCAGGTGCCCCTGTAACCAACAGATACATTTAACTTTGATCTCAGGCAGAGAAATACTGTCCTTAAGGATATGCTCAAGAACTGTGAGTGCTGAAGAGATCATGCACCCAGTGGTTCCTTGGTAACAAAATATTTCAAGTGCACTTTTAAATATGTTAACTTTTTGTTTATTTTTGGCAGAGAGAAGATAGTTCTGTGTGTCTCATTGCTTAGGTTCAGAGGAATGTATACTCTTTGTGTAGCTGACCTGTAATTACTTGAGAATTTGATGAAACAATACAGGGATTGTTGTGGGAATGTCTCCAAATGTTAAAAGTCTGCTCTGCAAACTTTGTACCAGGGCCTTCTATGGGGAGACAAATCAATGTTGTTAGGAGATGGTACTAGTGCATTCACTTTGTTTACTTTGGTTTTCTATGTCTGCCTGCCTTCTCAGAAAACTTGCTTGGAGCCAGACTGTAGCAGCCCTCTCTCTGTCTTTTCATAATTGATCAGGGGATGACTGCCTTCCCTGAGGGTTAAGACGTGGCAACTTTTTCTGTTTGCTCAGCATCTCAATGCAGTAGTTCAAACATTGTTCACACCAGCTGGCAGTGTAATGCCATATGCACATCTTGTCAAAGCAACTGTTGTCATGGATACTAGAAACTATCTTAAAAACCAGCTCATTTGAGTCTAATCAAAATTGTACCTTTCTTTATCAGTTGAGAATCTTTATTATTTTAGGGAACATTGATCAAATGGCATTTGTTGCAGTACATTCCATCTGCAGTAGGTTTTAATAACAGAAATAATAGTGTGATGTATTGTAAAGCTATAACTGCTATTTATTGAGCTGATTTTTCTAAGGGGAAAAAATGAGTTCTCCAGGTAGTTTCAGTGGAAATGTTTTGAATCAGGTTTTTTTGTTTTGCTTTTTTTTATTTCTAAATAAGTACCACTTTATAACACTTGACATTTTAGAAGTAATTTTATAGGGAAAAATAATACAGATTAGCGTTTTTCGGGTAGATAGAATGTTTGTTTACATTTCATATGTTTAACTGTATTTGGCTGAGTTGGAATGAAAATGTAAAATAAATGAAAACGTCTTCTATTTTGATTGGTACACTGTCATCCCTGAGCCTGATCTGGTTGGTTGAGTAATAATTTCTTTGTTCTCTGATTTTCCTAAGAATGCAAATTAAAACCACTCATTTTTATTTGGCATTAAAACTGTACTCCTTTTTTTTTGTCAAAGGAGAGGTTTCTCCTTGAATTGTAAGTACAAAAAGTGTTTTTAATCTTCAATGAATATCCTTATTAATTCACTTTCAAGATAATCTGATGTTGATTTGTCAAATTTAATTACAGCTTCTGGTAACACTTGAAGTCTACTTGCTTTTACTTCAAATTGTAATACGAAAATGCAAATTGAATGATAATTTGCAAGGGAGTGGGCATTTTAGTTGAACACTCAAAGACAAGTTCCTTGTGGAAATGAGGCTATTGATGCAGTTTATGATTTTTCCTCTTCAAGCACTTCAAACAAATTAACTTTATTTCCTGCAGGATTTCATGTACATCCATAAATTCTAGTGAAGTCTTATATATGTACTTTCAGAATATTTTTTTAATGTTTCAACTAAAAAAAAAAACAACCCTGAAGTCTGAAATATCGCAAATACAAATCGAATAGGAGGGGATTTTGTTCATTCAAATGGACTTTTACCTAAAATTAGCAATGAGTAACTGTTTTCTTTCTAGGAATTGGTTGAATTTATTTACTTTTTTTTTTTTATTATTTTTTTTTTATTTTTAGGCACTCCAGGCAGCAAGGCAGCTGCTTTTACAGCAACAGACAAGTGGACTGAAATCTCCTAAGGGCAGTGAGAAACAGAGACCGCTGCAGGTTAGTGAAGTCTCCTTGCTTTTGGGACCTTAATGTCAGTGAAGAGTGCGGAGCAGGCTGACACGTGCGGGGTGTGTGGCAGTGCCTGTCCTCTAAGCCGTGTGTGTGCATATTCACATGCTGCTGCTTACTTCACAGGGAAAAACCACTGCAGGATACAAAAGCCTTTTGTGGCTGTACATGCTTAAAAGGTCTGAGACTAGGTCTGAGTTCAGTAACTGGGGTACATTAATTCTTTATAGACATGTTACAGGATTGGTATGTGATTTTTATACGTACATGGTTTAAGTTATAAAAACATGTTAAGACTAGGAGCAAAACAGTATCTGTGAAAAAACTGAGAAAAGTCTAAATACCTCACAGTTACTATACCTAAGTGACAGAGAAGTGTTCAGAAACTTACCAACACAAGTGCATGAAATTATGAAAGCTGCTTCTGCCATTTTGGAAAAAAATATGTCATGAAATTTCACATTAGGATGTTGTTGGGCTTTAGATTGTGAATGAGTAAACAGAAGTTCTGCTATTGGATGGTTATTTTAAATGCATTAGTAAAAACATAAAGAGAGTTTTATTCCTAGAAAATTTTATCAGTATGGTATTTTTATGAGGTATTAATAATTTATTCTTAATGCAGAGTTCCATATCAAATTGCATTCTGCTGACAAAACTTGTGCTCTCTTGAATATAGACCAATATGGGTGCTTAACTGCTGAATTGCATTTTATTGCAGACAATTTTATTTTGTTCAGGAAATTACAAAAGTATAAATCCTACTATTCTCTTCCTCACATCTATTTTTCTGGGTGTGCATTTATTCTCTCAGGACTTTCCCTGTTTCCTGATGGAGTAGGGTGTTTTTATCTCATTTTTAGTTTTTGTCATGCATAATGGAGGACCCCAGGCACTAGAATGTATTTTTTTTCTCCACCAGGGAAATGTTGTGAAATTTGTTCACTTGTGCAATTTCTGAATGTGATTCTCATTGTCTTCTTTTCTTTGTAAAACTTGGTAGAGCAGTGTTGGACACAGCAAACAGTTCCATGTTCCAGATCAGCTCTTTCCAAATACACTTTTAAGGTTTTATTTATTTGCTCAGAACCAAACAAGAATTTAGGAATATGACTAAAGAAAATGGAAAAAAGGAAAACAGAACATGATTGCATCCTGCCATACTGTAGTTGTAGTCCATTCCTGGCTGAGGCTGAGTTCTGGGACCCTCTCAACTTCCTGCTCTTCACATTTGCTTTTTATCAAATACCTTCTGCACTGAAGGCACATAAGAAGAGTAGCCATAAAGGTAGAAGCTTATGAGCTGTGTGTGTTTTTTAAGTTTTTAAAGTGGAATTAGTGACCTTGAAGGGTTGAACCATGAAAATGATTTATTTAATGAATATTGTGAAAATGCTTCATTCTGCTAGCTCCTCACTCTGAAAGGTAACATGGGTTGTATAAGGAGTCTACAAGATCCATCTAGCTCTATGTTCTGTCTCTAAATTGGCCAGGACCAGGCAATGAGGAAAGTATATGAAACAGGCTGAAATAGTGGTAGTTTCCCAGTATATGTTTTCCATATTTTTTCTTACTTTAATCCTCCACCTTTTAAACCAGCGCAGTCCAGGAGCTACTGACTTCTCTTTTCACATTCTCCACCCATTCACAAACTTTGTTTTCATGGTTAAAGAAGTCTGGGGGTGCACTGTTTGTGGTGGGTGTTGTTGAAATGATAGAAAATGGTGTTTGGAGGCAAAGACAGAACCCAGAGGATGATGAGATGAAGAGAGGGAGTCTTGTGCTTTCATGTTCTTAAAACACTAACTATGGCCTGGTGCCCTTTAAATGCTAGGGTTTGATGTGTTGGTGCTGTATCACTTGTTTCCTCAGAGGCATCAGTATCTCATGAGTCACACTTGAGAGGCGGGAAGAAGAAAATAAAGCAAATAATTTTATTTTCAGAAATAAAAGTCTAGATTATTGCTTATGTTTCCAACTTTTTCTTTCATCATCAGTGTGTACATAGTGTCTCTTATTGGCCTTGAACACTTCATGTGGTTCATTTTTAAAGGAGAGGAAAAATGGAATTTGCTCCCAGACTTTGGTTTTATGTATCAAATACCACGTAAATTCAGGTATGAGCACAAGCTACATTTTAATTTTCTTTTTTAGTGAAAAGAATGTATAAAGGTTTTGGAAATGAGTCCTTTGAGCTTTTCTACTTGTCTCTTATTGTTCATCGTTCATGATGTAGTGGGAACTCACATTTTGATCACCATGTTGCCTGTTTGACCAAATACTGTCATAAAATTGTACAGCACTATTATTTTCTTATGGATAATTTAATGATAACTTTAGCCAAAATCTTCTAGCAGTAGAAATTACTAAATTTTTATAAGCTTTCTAACACAAAATTGAAGGTTATAAGACAAAAGTACTTGTGTTTGTGATTGAGAAAACAGACTTCTTCCAATATTTAAAAATACTTTTAAATTAGTGCATATCTAATTTACTCCATTTCAGAGCAATTTACTAATCTGGCAACTGTGGATATGTTAGAATAGATTTATAAATCTTGTAAAAATGCAATAAAAACTTTAAAACTAGCTCACACATCTGCAAGCAAGTGTGGCTATTAGATAAGCATTGCTATGCATCTTGTGCTCTGTAGTTTGATGTAAAATATTATATTGTTCCATGAGACAAAGAAGAAAAAAACTAGTATTTATTTTAGTGGCCATCATTTTTTGGGGGAAAAGTAGCATATGGTGGTTTTATGTATGTTTTCTTTGTTGTTTCATAATGCGTCAAGTATTTTAGTGACTTACAGCAACTACTATCTAATCAGCAAGTTGAAAGCTGATTGAAGAAACCTTCAAATTTGTGCCCTCAACTTTGCAAAAAGAGGGTGTTGGGTAAGTCGTCGTGTTCTACTGTGCTTTACTGAGGGGATGGCTTTAGGGGAACTGCTGAAATTTTCCTTGAATAATTTGACTGTCTTTTGTATCCTCATGAAAAGCCTTTACAAATGTACCACTAGCTATGTGATCTATTGTAGAAGGGCAGAAGTTTTTGGTTTAGTTTCTAGCGCAAAAGTTACATTTAACTAGTAGTTATCCTGTATTTTCAGGGACAGCAGGCTTATATTTAGACTGCGAGTTAAAAGAATACCTGCAAAAATTGCTGTTTGAGATAGACGCTTGTCTTGATCTACTATTACTTTCATTTACATTTGTCTGGGTTTCACACTGCAGATGGCATAACCATTAGCATGTCTTATGTAAAACAGAAGAAGAAAAACATCCCTTTTTGACAAGCTTGAGTACCAATTGTGGTAGTGATTTTACTTTCATGTATAGATATCAGAATAAATGTATTTGAAACATGTTTATATATGCCATTCATTACACTGATGCACCAATTGAATGGACCCAATCAGTACATACATTGATTAATGACATATTGCAAAATAGCTATGGAGGGTTTGTGATCAGAGTTGAGGGCAATGTTAACCTGAATATGATGAGATAATAGCATTCAGTATTTTACTGTGCATCCAGTAAAATATTGCTGTAGTAAGATTAAGATTTTTGTAGTGCCATTTTTTGTTTCAGAATATTTTTCTTTTCTGTAGAATTGGTTATAATGGTAATCCACAGTGAAGCTTACTAATTGCTTTCAAGGATTTCTCTCCTTATCACCAAATTTCCATAGTAGTCATAACAGGAAAAAATGTCACCTTGGCTCTTAGAACATGTAGTTCGTTTTCCTAGGGCAGAAAGTCACTGTCCTTAGAGCCACTGAAGAGCCTGATACCATCTAGCATGAGTTTTAATACTGGCAGCTTTATTTTCATGTAACATTTACAGTCATGAGCAAGAGTTGGGGTTCTTCAAGAACTGTGAGAGCACAAGCATAACCCAAAGGTAAATGTTGTCAATTTTCTGCCAGTGGTGGATATTCGTGTACAGCATTGCAATTATTTCCCTTCCAGGTAGGCAGACTCTGTGCTTAGACTAATCTGTCCATGATACACATACTGTTGTTGTCTGCATAGAATGGTGATATGCACAGTTATAATTCTATTTGTTTGTCTAGTTGTTTCTATTCCCAGTAATGTCTCTAAAGGAGTAGGTTTTTTTCAGAGTCAGACTGTGAATGTTATGTCAATGAGAATAAATAGATAATTATCTTCAGCCCCATAGTTTAATATATCTACAATGAATTGGTTAGATATTTTTTTCCTTCAGGCTAGAAGATTTCTTGTTTCAACATCAGTACAAATGCATTCTATAAGAGGATGGCATGTCATGAAATCATGACTCCTGGAATCAAAGGGTTAAGCTCAGTGTGTACCAAGCCAGTTGTATAAATATCATGCTGTATGGAGTGTTGAGTTGTTATGGTAAGCTTTGTTTATTTAGCATAAGCACTTCACTGAAGTGTAATAATTTGATAAAATTTGGGAAATATATGCACTTAAGTTTAATTACTTAATTTTTATTTCATTGGTGAATACCATCAGAAGAACAATATTTTTTTAAAGACACTCAAAATGCAAAAATTTAGCATGAAAAGATGTTCACAGTCTCTTTTAACCCACTCTCCTTGCTTTACTCTCTTCTGGTTTGGTCATCTCCCTTTGGATCTTCATATGGGCCTGAGTTTAAAATTCATTGCACATAATAAATAAGCAAACATATCATTAATATTGTAACCTTTAGTTACTTTTTTAAAACATATATAAGGACTTGATGAGAGATGAGAAATAGGGAATGTGGGAAAAAAGAAGCAAACCCCACTGCTTTTAAATTATATCCTCTGATTTAATGCACTTTGACTTCAACCGTGCATGCTTAATATCAGTCATAAAGTGCCGTTTTAAAAACAGAAAAAAAAAACTTGTTATGGTTGCAACTTAGAGAGTTTTCCTTGCATTACATTGAACAAAAATAGAAATAAATCGAACTGGTTTAAAACTCTTTTTTCATAAACTGCATGTTACATATTTCTGTTTATCTAATGCATGCTGCTAAGCATAAGAAGTAGGAGGATTTTGTACATGATAGAAAACACTGATATAGAAAGATGCAAGTGCATAATATCTAGTGTAAGAGGAGAGTAGTGATAAACAGTCTTTCTCCCTCTCGAGTATAATTCTAGAGGAAATGTGTGGCCTACATATAAGCAAACATTGAGGCTTGGGGTAAATTAAATTTGGAAGATAGCTGCTGGAAAATCATAAGTCCCATTTTCCCTTGTAAGTCTGTTCAGAGGAATATGCAGTTATCCTCTGACGTGCAGAAATTTGCATCAGTAATACCCACTCTAAAGACAAGGATAACCCCAAGAGATGGAAAGGAGGCAAGGAGTTATTTTTACGTAAGGTGTAGGGGGAAGGGAAAGGAGAAATATTCATGTTCATGCTTATATGGTGTAGAAAACAGGAGTTCCATTAAGAAACAGGTATAAATACAATAATAAAGAAAGAAACCTCAGGATATTGTTTATTTCATTTACAGTAGAAGTGTCAGTGCTACAAACTTGCTGGGAAGTTTTACTTATATAGATAGAACTTGCTCCAAAGACTTACATCCTGTCCTTGACAAGCTTTTCTAGTCATGAAAACCCGTATTTTGCATCATGTTGCTGTAAAACCTTCTAATAACAGATTCACTTTAAATCACATTTTACTCTGAAAACTTCTAGTATTAAAAAGTACATCTACTAAGAAAGCGGCACTAGTTAGTATGGTTTGCTTTTTAGTTTAAAGTATATGTGCATCACCCTGAGGTGTTATCTCTTATTGTCATTTTCAGGAGTATAAATAATTCCAGCTAAATTTATGTGTGATCTTTGTAACATGGGAAAATTTTAACTGGCACTTTTCTAACAGAATTTAGCACATAATAGATTCATCTGTATCTAATGGAGACAGAAAACCCACAAACAACTAGCTGATGCAGAGATCACCTCTTTATCCTGACAACATACTTGTAATATTATAAAATATTTTGGATTCAGAGGAAAGTATTATACAAGTTCTGTTTACAGGTATTGAATGTGCAGAATGCTAATTAGGATTATTATGTGATCAGCGATTTCAAGAGGCATTTTAATGTGGAACACATGTCTGTGCAGAATCTGATGTGTCAGTCTGTTACTATGACTGTCCAGGAATTATCACCTGCATCACTGGAATGTCTTTCCTTTCCCCTTTCTCTTTTGTTGATTCTGGTACTTGTGGAGAACTAGGAGTAGCCGGAGAGCACACTCCAGTTCTTCATTCAGATTCAGAAGGACAAACCTTCAGAGACAGTGTCTAGATCTTTTCAGAGCAGCTTTTATATGGCAGACCAGCAAACTCATCCTTCCCTCATAGTAGAATGTGCAGCCTGTCTGACACCAGGAAATAATGCTGTGTATGGGATGAGTGGACTGTTTTTTATATTCTGAGCTATAGGAATCCCCAAGGACTACTGAGAAGTTGATTTGCCTTCTTGAGCAGCTGGAAAGCTCTGTCCCCCTGCTGTCCCTCCCAGCACAGCCAGCACGCATGGCGGCGACTGCTCCTCTTCGGGCTGTGTGAGTGGTCCCACTGCAGAGCTGCGAAGTGGAGGCTCCCTTGAGCCACTTCTCCAGGCTCTTGCAACAGGTTGGATCAGCCTCATTTTCTTACCAGTTGGCTCATTGCCCAGAAAAAGCTCATGAAGAGCTGAGAGGGAAAGTGTGAATGGTTCCCCACTCAGTGTGCAGCTCTATTAATGGGTCTGCTCCCAGGCAGGGCCCTAATTATGCCAGTTTAGGATCACACCACTCAAGCAAAGCTCTCCTGATACTCTTGAATTTGAAAAACACATTAGAGTATGTCGATTTAGAAATTACCAAAGCAGAAAAAGCAACTAAACAAAATATTTTATGAATGCTCTAGATGGGGGCTAGATATTTCAGAGCTGTTTCTAGTTAATTTGTTATTAAGGAAGGTCCCACCCTCCCCCCCCCCCCAAGGTTTTTCTTTCATCAGGGAATTATAAAGTCAAGAAAATTTTGTGACAAAAAAAAAAGTTCTGTGACTAAACAATGAAGGTTTTTCAGTTAATAGTAGCATATGCAACTTTGCACGTGAAATTTCAGTTTCAGCCCCTGGCCACTCATGGCATTCCTTGAGCTGATTTCTTCACATACTTTTCAGATTAATTTTGCTTTGTGAATTGAATTCTTTTCTTGACATTTGCTAATTGTTAGACATTATTTTATGATGTCATGTTTGTCTAGTTGCTTTACCAAGCAAGCTGACTGAGGATGTGAGGAGCCAGCTAATCAGCAATCTGAATGTATGCCAAGATCAACATAGGTGTTAATTTTAGTTTGCCATCACTTGGGATGTATACATGTAAAGCTGTGTTAAAAAGTGTTAAAATGATCCAAATGATCACATAGTACACAGTAATGCTACAGAAGAAAAGCATGTGTGCTGATGAAAAAGCAATCACACAGTCTGGTGAAAAAGCATTTCAGCGCATCCTGTTGTGGAATGGGGTTAACAATTGCCACTTTGATGTTCTAGGTTTTTTATGCCTTCTTATGCTTCTAATATTTTCTTGAGACAGACAGGTCTTATGAAATAGAATTAATGGTGAAAAATTTACTAAACACTGCTTCAGTGCTTACTACTTGATTATGTGTAGCTTCAAAAAGCAATTGTGGAATAATAATATATACAAAAGGAACTGTACAGTGTTTCAGCAACATCGATATGCTTCAAGGATCTTACCAAGAACTTGAAGTATAAATGAAGAATGACATTTTCCCACAAGTATTCACAGTAAATCCATTTGTTCAATAAATATACTTTCTGTCTAATAGGAAAGACAGCTTCCACAGTATTGAGAAGAACCAATACAGTAACCCAACATGTGAGAAAAAAAAATTATCAAAATCAACTCTGTACTGGCAGAAGTGATTCCTGAATTGATGCAGCTGTAATTTAGAGTGCAGATATCTATAGATGCTATCTTTGATGCTTAGAAATAATCAAATTTCCAAATTCAAGTAACAAATTTCTTAATAGAAGATTTAGGGTGAAATCATAGGCAAAACAATGTATATTTCTGTTTTAAGAACAGAGTAGGATACCATGAAAATGCTCACTTTAAGGGCATAGTATCTGAAGGGGCATAATGCAAATTCAGAGGCAAATTCTGATTGATGTTGATGTATGCAAAAAATATCTCTTGATTAGAAATGGCTGAACCCAGACTCTGGGTGAGGAAGAAAAAATGCCAAGCTCTAAGCCTTCCGTAATAGGACAGGGCATGTATTTCACCCACGAGAAAAAAAATGGGAAGTTAGGTTTTACAGGAGGGCTGGCTGTTGCACAGGAATAATATCTTAAAAAAATTTAATTTAGCAAATAAATTCTAATAAATGTTAGAAAATAGAACAAAAAAATATGGTCATTTGCTTAAGAACTGAGAAATTTTTTTTTTAGTCTTATGTCTATCAGCTAAATGAAAAAGGAAAAGAGAAGCTTAGTGTCTTTGTCACTGTATGATCATGAATGACCAGAGATAAAACGTAGGTGAGAAAAATAAAATATTATCTAAATTTTAAAACCATGTTTCCAATTAAAATAGGGAAACACTAAATTTCAGTTTTAAAAGAGATCTTTGAGATATCATCGGGAATAATGGAGATATGCAATCCACCTAGTTTCTGGTGGCTTATTGGTATAGTAGAAATGTACTCCATATAGGTTCAGGATTCTAGTACTGATGCCCTGAATATCCAGGGTGAAGGTATCTCACTGTTCTGACTGTGACTGGTAGCTTGGCATGCTTGCTGAACACCTACAGGAGGTTGTGTAAATTCTGGATGCATTTTTATGCTATAAAAGTACAAGAAAATTTCCTGCAGAAAAGGTGAATACAGGCTGAAACATTGGGATTGCTCTGTGCAATTAGAGTGAAAAAGCAAACTTTAGGAATGAAGAAATATTTATCCTATTTCTTTAAAAGAGTTTTAAGTATGGTAACATGCAACTAAGGTAAGCATGAATGAACTATGGAAAATAAAGTTTTTCACTATGCAGAGAAAAGAGTTCTGGAACAATGTTCTAGTAGAAGCACTGGAACCAATAGCCACCACCCATACATTTTGCCTGCTTAAAGTTACAGCTTGACTACTTAGGAGGGGATTTACATGATTTGAATTAGAGTACTAAAACAAAAACTCAGAAAATCTCTTCTAGTTCTGAAGTGTTGTGGTATTCTTTGTTGTTGCTGTTTTCTTAAAAAAGGTAAAGACTCATTGAAGATATTCTAAAGGGAATTTAATGGCTTCTTAAAGTTACAGAATTTACCTAAAACACCCCAGAGAAACTTACTATTTTTTCAGAAATAATTTTTTTTTCTGCATATTTACATCCTCTTTCATGAATAGAAAAGACTGAAGATTAGATAATAATTGACATTTAGTAAAATTCAGGTAGCATTCTAAAAATCCACACCATTTCATCCCTTAAAATTCACTTTCAGTGAATGAAACTTAAAGATAAACCACCTGAAACCATTTCAGATATTTTAATCCTCATTTTTTAGATTACAATAAAGCAGTTATGTGAGCACAATCTAAGTAGCTTTAGCTTTCCCAAAATTAATATATTCAAGACTTTTTCAGGCTGTTAGATACAAAAATGTATTCACTTCATAATTATCAGTAAAACTTGTAAGAAATACCACCAGATTAATATATATGGACATTTTAAATAGGAAGGTAATGATTCAAAAAGTATTATGCTTTTCATGGCAATAAATACACTGAAACAAGAGGCAGAATTTATTAAAAACCAACTGATTTGTAAAATATTTTTTCTTCCAAAAATACCCACTTTCAGAATGTTTTAGAGTGTTTATAGTGTTGAGCTGATTGTCTCATAGTACCTGAAAATAAAATGAATTAGTCTAACAACCCACTTACGAGATCATTATTATTGTGACCATTTTAAGGTCTTGCATGTACTATGACCCAGTGAGTCTCCGAGTCAAGATTAGGAGAGGGGACTCTTTTCCATGTTAAAAAAAGTCATGCTAATTTAGAATCCAAAAAATAGTTTAATCTAGAAATTTTTTAGGTTTTTTTTTTTTTTCTGGGTGGGGAATACTTTGTTAGAGTTCTTTGAGTGAGTATTCAGTCATTGTAATTGGGCTGGGGGGATAATGTAATATTCCAGCCATGCCTCTAGAAGCAAATACTTATAACTTTGTATATTATTCTTTAGAATATTTGTAGTTAACAAACTTAAGTGCAATTGTATGAGCCTTAATAGCTTTAATAATAGTGTCCATAGAGATGTATCAGCAGCTGTTAAGACTGCTTTCCTGATCCTCTGGGGTTTTGGTAACATTGCAAAGGTAAATTGTAGTAGTGAAACAGTTCATCATAGGAGTTGGATTTTCAAGATAAAATATTTATCTAAATTTGTTTGATTTATTGGATATTTTTGAGTTTTTTGATTATAAATATAGTACGTTGCAAGAAGTGCTTTTAGGAATGTTTGAATACAGTAATGGCACCATCCTTAAAATAAGTTCCAGTGTAATAAAAACCCACAAAATTATTTGATAATACTTTATTATATTTGGACTCAACTTTTTAAAGTGAAAACTCCAAGTAATTTTAGTGATAGCTGTATTAGAACCCCTTCTTATAGTTTAGGTGAGATCTAACATATCAGAGATGCTGTTGCACCACATGATTTACACAAAAATTGGTTCTCAATTAAACCTCTGTGAATGGCAACGATTTTAGAGGAACTCATAAGCAGAATCCTTTTTCAGAGAAGAATCCTTGTTATCTAAGTCACTTTTCCCTCCCCGGTAAAACTGTCAACAGACATTCTAAAAAGATTTTGAAAATCTTTGTTTCACCCTGCAGATCATTTTATATTTTTCTTGTCTTTCCCTTGGTGTTTACACATCATTAGCACAGAGTCTTTGGAATGGTGGCACAAAAATGGTGAATACATTGTTCCTCCTCTCTTCTGGGACATTTATTGTTGTGATTTTCATTTCATTATATATAAACTTTATATTTTCACTAGTAATTACTAGTTTTAAATGTGTTTTACACAAGAAGGGTATCTTTCATGGAAACATAATTCATTTGCTTTCTTTCTTAGAGAAAAAACAGTGAGAAACTGTTAGTTTTGACAAATACTGGTCTAGACACTTGGCTAGACTAGCAGTCCATGATCAAATACACACTGGTTTTAAAATTAAAATACATTAGATTTCATCTTCAGTATTGATCTCATTGTTAGAATGAAGCTTTTATTTTCATTCTTACTATTGTAGATATAAAAGCTTTGTGTTAGAGATTTGGGTCTACTTGTATTATTAACTGTACAAAATTTTAACGTGGTTCAGATACCCAGAGAGCATTCAGTGCATTCGGGCACTACTAACAGAGTGCAAGGAGGGAAGAAGAGCCACAGAGACCCACAGAGACATGCATCATTGACATACCTATTCAAGTGGGACTGAACAGCAGGCAGCTAGTTTATACTTGTACATCTCTGACTGTATTTCATGCCTAGCTGTGTGAGCACAAGGAGTAGGTATATATTATTCACATTTTGAAGGAATGGCTCAAGTTTTGAATATTTCTTGGTAAAGGAAAAGGAGATATGATCCATACAGAGCCAAAGGTATCTCTGCTGTTTATCGTCCCTCCAGCTCTTGTAGTTCTTCTGAGGGTGCACAGGATCTAATTGTTCTCTTTTTTGTAGAGTAAATGACATGAAATTAAGCTGAAAGTATGAGGTAGGTTTTCAAGCAACTTATATCCAAGTTTGGGAACACATCTCAATATTCGTCTACCACCGTACTTGTTCTCTTTGGGCACTGAGTGTTGACCACTGTTAAAAGCAGCCCACTTTAAAAGGTGTTGACCACTGTTAAAAGGTGGGCTAAAGGATAGTTTTGTGTCATTCAGTTTGCCATTTTTCTGTCTTTCCAAGCAATATCCAGAAGTCAATGTGTTTTTCTTCTGATGATGTGCTTTTGACCATTCAAGTGAACTTGACTTCCCTCCAAGAACAGTCTGGTTTCACCAGCAAACTTCACATATTTCATATAGTCCATTGGACTTCTCACAATTACTTTTAGTCATGCTTTTCAGAGGAAAACCCCTAAAAATATCAAACCTTTCCCAGTTCAACCTCTTTGACAACCATGACTACTTTCCATGGTTGTGAAAAGATTGGATTAATATGATTAAGCTCAAGGAAAATAGTTGGGCCCTCAAATGATTTCAAGCAACATAGCCACTTTCTAACACCACAGAGTGAATCAGATGCTCAATGTGTGTCATGCTCTGAAAGTGATTAAAAAGGGGCCTTTGGAAAGAGAAAGGTACTACCTCCGTTCCATTGGAAGTTCCAGTTCCATGGCACTTCCATGAGTTTGTGTCTATGTTATGGCTTTGGCCATGCAAGCAGTGAAGCCCAAACCTTCAGATTCCTGGTCCTACATACAGGACCTCAGTGTCTCTTCCACCATAAGGAAAAGGGATCTTCCCTTTTATGTCTTCAATTCCCATAGAAATAACCCAGTCAATAAAAAAGGAGAGAAATGGTGCCTGCATTCCTTAGAAGTGAGGGAAGCATTTAAAAAACTCTCTACGACACAATTCTTAAGGCAGGTTCCATTCTTTTGATGTGTCAGTCTATCAGTTGGTGAAAACAACTATGGAACACAGTATCAAGGTAAGTTATAACCTAATTTTAGCCTTATTGCAGGGTACAGTTCACATATAATCTCACATAAATTGCTGCTATGAAAATAGGCAAAATGAAATTCTGTTATTGACTGTCTGTCCTGTTCTGAAATAAACCAAATTTCAATTTGCAGGAGGTTAAATAAGTACTAAAAGAATGTGACAAAGAGTAAATTAGTGGCAGAACATACACTTCGCTTGAGAAAATATTTATATCAATATGAATTTGGGGCATTTTTGTTGTATTTCAGGTACTTTGCTTGTTTCTGGGTATACTGCTTTCCTAATTAAAATATCAGGTATACATTTAAAAGCTATTTGTTCAGTGTAAATCTTCCATATGTTTGGTGTCACAGAGAGCAATTTTATCCCCTCTGATTTTCTTATGGGTCTGATGGGTCTGAAAAAAACAGGAATGAAATTGTACTAGGAGGTGGTGGCAATTAAAAAATATTTTGTGTTTCTGTTTTCCTAAGATCAGTGCCTATGTTTCTACTCTCTAAAAGATCCAAGAGAAGCAAAAGTACTTGATATGGTTATGATAAAATGGCTCACCTTAAGTGTAAGGCATATATGAATTAGGGTATGATCTTACTCCTAGGAGGCAATTTATGATTTACATCTCTTACATTGAGGCTAATTTTAGATAAAAGATTGTGCTAGTTTTTCTGCTGATCAACTCTCCCTAGTGTAGTCATCCATCCCACACTTCCTTTGATAAGAGTGTTTATCATTGTGAAAAAATATGAAGGGAACTGAAGACCTCCTCAGGAAGAGTGGCTGCTTTTATATCCCTCATACAAAAGTGTGTGTATATCACTCCACAGTGATTGCTTTCAAGAATTTTTAAGTTTTAAAATCACTGTTCAGTTTTGCATTTGAAATGAGGATAGATGAACAAATTGATGTAGGTATCATATTGTGTCATTTGATGTTCATATCAGGTTTTTTAATTTAATGTTTAAAAATTTGCAATATGTTGGGCATGTTATCTAGCTTCCATGTTATTACATTGGTAAAATTATTTTAAAATACATTGTGTGATTTTTGACTTTATTATTTGTTCTTCAGCAGAACCTTGATTTTTAGTAGTGTTTAACATCAGTTGGTGCTTTTTCCTCCCAACATGGGTATTAAGGATGTGCAAACATTGGTTTAATGTGCATAAGCTGTTTAACTTTGATCTTTCTTATTTTCTTTTGTAAGTTTTGTGTGACACATATGGTGCCTCAAGATATAAATTTTAGTTGACATGTCTATCTCATTGGGTAGGACTACAGCAAACAGTGAATGCTTCCATTTTCTTCCACTACATCAGCACAGAGAGTTTCTGAGTTATCTGACTCAACTTCAGGGATGGTTCCTTAGTATGCTTAAAACCATGCTCAGCAAAGGCTGATGCAGTGTCTCATCCAGTCAACCTATAAATTATGGTAAAATATGGAATTTGTTTTATTTCTTTCTAGCCTGGAGAGGCTAAATATTCAGTGAGAAAAAGGAATAGGAAGAAATTTCCCAGTCCAGCATCCTGCTAAGTCACCTAGAAAGTACCAGACATCTGTATCAAAATAAATTGTTCCCAGGAGTTCTGCAACATGGCCTCTGCTTCACATTGTAGAAATGTCTCTCCTTTACAAAATATTTTTCCTTTTTGTTTGTTTTACAGCTAAATGATAGTTTGCTATTTTATTAAATATACATATCTTTAATGATAAAAATTCTCAAAATAATTTGGTTAATTCTTTGCCCATTTTAATTTCTGATGAGAGCTTACAGTGGTCCTACATATTGTCTAGTCTGCTTGTCATTTGCCTTTGCTGCAGTTCCCAATTGCTGACAGTTAAGATCCCCACATGTTTGTTCTGTTGGTCTAGAACTGGAAAAGCATTGTCAGCTCTCCTTGATGTGACAGCTTCAGGCGGATGCCATGCTCTTTTCTGCACTGAAAGAATCATCATAACATGCAGTGTTCTACTGCAATATAATTTTAATATAAAAATTTTTACACTTTTTGATAGCTGCCAGAGGAGCTGGTTTTCTGTTACAAAACACTTTTGTCTGAGTAGTGTTTCACTGTCAGAATGGGTGAGACTGTTCAGACCTGGACCTCCAGTTCATATTTATTTTGATGCTAAGAATTATAGATCTACTGCAGTATTTGATGATGGATCCCAGTCCAAATGGATATCCAATTCGAAATACATGTTCTGAAACACAGAAGGGTCTCATCTGCTTTTAGTAAAACCATCAGTTTAGAGGATGTAGGCAACACCCTCATAAGCAACACAGGCCCTGTAATGGGTTATTTTTCCTGAGAAAGCTGTGAAAAGAAGAACATGGGTTGTATGTCTGTGCTGCTGATTATTCATTGAAAAAGAATTTACCATTAGTATTAATACTGAGCTTTTTGCATTTGGCATTATCCTTCATGATCATTGCTGTATCAGGCATGTGTGATGTATTCAGTTATTTCCCACATGTGCTGCCTTTCCCTCATCATTCTTTCAGTTTGAATCAGTTTAACATTACAGAATGGGGCCTAATGACAGTCAGAATGCATAGGAATAGAGTCAATGTCTTAAATTACTCAATTATTTCTTGTTTGTGTATAAAAAGGAGCAGCATACATGTAGGAAGAATGTGTCGTTAGTGTGAACTGTCATTTTGAATTATCAGTCAACTGTGGTTTTGTTGTTCTTTTTATGCTGCTGGTACAAAACACAGACTTTTCTAAATAGTGGAAAGCACTGATTTTGCAAGAAAGTGAAGTGGTGACCATTCAGTCCTATTTTGCTAAGAGCCATAAGGATTTCATTGGTACACTTTTGTTATGCTGGGTGGTGACTCCACATGTTTTTAACATATTTCACTAGAGGTGTATCTAGTACAATAAGCTGTAAAATATTTAATATTTCTGTGCTGTTCATCTAGTCATGGAAATTAAGTGCTCATTGTTATGGGAAACAGAGTTAAAAAAAACCAAAACAAAACAGCAAAAAAGGCAACTGATCCTCTATATGTTATTGCTGATGAATATAAATTGTCCAACCAAAAATATTTTTTCTGTGAGCTCATGTAAATTCAAAACAAACATACAAACAGAGGGGAAAAAAAACTTGATGAAAAGGGTTGGTGTGTTTATGTGACTCAGTGCCATGTTCAGATTATGTGGTGTGATTTGTTCTGCAGCTGCTTCAAATTAAGAACAGGTGGAGACTGGAGACTATGCAAATATTCATATTAATGTAATTGTCAAATTGGTGTGTTTATCACTGTGCCTTTAAAGAGTAGGCCATACTCTTTATTTTACATGTAAATGAGCTTTAGTCTTGAGAGCTACTATTGGATAATGAGCTTGTAAAGGAGAAATTTCCAGGTTATGGTGAAACCTTTCTAAAATGTGACATTTTCTTTTGTAGCAATTTATTTTATATGTATTATAGAAACATATTGTAATCTGCTTTGTTTTCTTTAGAGAAATATATCCATGATGCAATTTTAAAATCTAACTCAAAGAAGGAATGAACTAATATTTTCTTTTTTTTTTTTTAAGTCGCATAAACCTTTAGTAGGACAACTTTTTATCTTCTTCAACCATTTACTGTATATTTACAAACCTTCAGAGATTTTAGGCCTGATTCGTTTAAATCTTTGAAAAGTATACATTGGAGAGAAAATGTGTTTAAAAAGGATTTTATTTTGCAAGACCAACTCTGTTTAAACAATCATAAACTGGGTCTCTGAGTTAAATATATGTTTTTAAACATTATTTGCCTCATGTTCCTAGTATGCATAGGTATATAAATGATCAGCTGGGTTTTGTGTTCTTTTTAGATCAGAGAGATTTAGTATCAAAGGATGTCCAAAATGAAGAAATGATGGGAAATTTTTATTTTCTTGTAGTATGGACCTAGTTAACAAAAGTTACCCAGTTTAAAAATCAAAGAACACTATGAATCTATGTATTGGTGTATTTTCTTCCTTATATCTTTTGCATATGATGTGGATTAATAGTAATTTATGTTCTGTTAATAGAAAACACTAGGTACTTGGGGTTTGTATATGTCTACATATATGCTGTCAGTGAGGTAGGTCACATATCTGAATCTGAGGTTTATGTGCTGTGTGGGATGCTTTGGACTGGGAACCTGGGCCAAACAGTTGAGAAAACCCATGTGTCTCGGGAAGCAGAGGCTGAGGGCACTGGCTTCCAACAGCTGACTATTGGGCAAACGAGATTAGAACAAGGTCTTCCTGCTTTTCTGAATCCTATGGCTGTGGCTCAGGTGGGATTTCCTATTTATTTGCAAGAACAAAAAGAAAATTCAATTTTGATTTCTGGATATGTTTCAGCAATAAAAGTAAAATCTATAGTTACTGGGTTCCATGCAGAACCCAATGGCATCAAATTTCTTACTAATTATTATCATCAAAGCACAACTGGTAACTTATGTGAACAACCTAAAAGGTAGGTGAAAGAAGTTTAAAGAAAAAAAGTCTTAATTTATGAGAGGTCTGTTTCTCTAAAGCATCCCTCAAAGAGAAGAATAATTCTGTGTTTAAGAGGTGGCTTCATCCTGTAGCGAATTATTTAAAATTGCATTTATTTCCATGGTGCTTAACTGGTAACTGTTTGCTTCACAGCCTGATCGCTTCCTATGAAGTCTTTCATTCACTTATTAGAATGCTTTTAATGGAATACAAACTATTTAAGGAAGAAAAGATTTGTAGGAACTTCATTATGTGTGCAGAAGATGGTAAAGCTTTTCTTCAGGGTTAGCTTGGCTCTATCACTTTACAGTACAACTGTCAACCAGATAAAACAGCCAACCTCCTTTTCTAATTGATTTGAATTATATGCATCATTTCAGTCGGATGTTATTGTGGGGCTAATTATCTTTGCATTTAGAAAAGTTTTTACATCTGCTTGACTGCTTGTTGTTGGAGGTGTTTGCATGCAGAAATGTCACTCATGCTATGCAATATGGGTGCCTTACAGTATCACTTAGAACTCACCAAAGTTATGCTTCGGTCTCAGAAATAAAGATGGAACTTGGACATTTCTGCACAAAGACAGTGTGCATTAGGGAACTGTGTGATTCTGTCACCCATGTAGAGGCTGCTTTAAAACAGATGGCCCAAGCCATCTTGGCTCTATTAAAGTTCTTATAGAGTTCTATGGAAAGTCTTTTGAGAGTAGGAAAAAAAAGCCTAAATACATGAGCAAATAATAGAGAATTAAAAAAAAAAGTGCATCTCAGTGACACTCATCACTAATATTTTTTTAATACTTTAATACTTCTTGTATGTGGAATATCAGCAGTTTCCTGGGCCCCACAATAAATCATGTAAGTGGAACTGGATCTGAGCATATTTTCATCCCATTTATATCATTGTAGTTGCCTAAGTCAGGACTACAGCTGTTTATATGCACAGGTCATGATGTTTGTTTTCTCTTGGAGGGAAATTTTGGGTTCAGAAGGGGATGACATTTTGCTTTTTGAGATTGGCATTGACAAGAGGTGGCATAAGTTGAGTTTCACAGACTGGTAGTTGCATCAACATCTGTATTACCATTTTATTAGTCTTGCTCACATGTGCAGAATTAAATCAGCCACTGACTTGGAATCAGGATAATTCTGATGCCCAGCTAAGACTGGTGAGGGCCCTTTTAGGTCTTTTACTCTCCTTTGCAGTTGAAAATAGTCCATCTCCTCATGTAACCTATAAATACAACTAAAGAGACTCTCTGATGTGGTTAAGAATCACCTGGCAAATGAGACATTAGTAACACTTTTGATTACTGTTGCACTTTTCTTGTAGCATATGATAGCTGTGGTCCTTGATGAAAATCTATCAGCGTTAATAATGCCTCAGGAAATGTGAAATGGGCATTTCATGGACCTTTCTGTTGCATAGCTTCATTGACTAGGGAGCTAGACCCCACCACAGCATTGATCTAACAGTGCTGAAGGAGAATTAAATTTTGAACACCTGAAAAATGAACTGTAGGCCTATATAATTGCTTAAAATTAAAACAAAGAATGTACTGTAAAGTCAGATAACTAGATAATTCATTATGCCTTATAGAAATCTTCTGATTATAAGATGTACAGCATGCAGTCATATCTATAAATACACACAAACAGGTTTTCTTTCTTTCTGGAATGACAATATGTGTGTTACCACTTTCTTTAGTGTTTATTTTCTTTATCAACTCAGGAAATAAGATGAAACACTTTGTTTGTGTGAGAGACGCTATTTTCATTCAGTTCAAGATTTTCCTGTGCCTATATTTAGTTTAACATCTCCAGTTTCTGTCTTATTAAAGGATCACTATCTTGTAATCCTTTTATCTTCTTTGCATTTTTCTCCTTTACATTCATCTTCTGTAAAGGAGAAAAAAGATACTGAGAGAAAAAGAAAGCGATCTGCCAAAGCTCAGGCCACTGTCCCTCCATGCATTAGTCAGCAAAATCACTTGTGTAGCAAAAGACTGATTGTTCATCTTCTCTGTACTCAACAGCTGAAGCTTTAAAGCTAGAAATTTGAAAATGCTGTTACAAGTTTATGTGCTATGCAACTTCATCTACAACTCACCGACTAAGATGAACCATCGTTACCGTATAAAGAACACACACTTCAAAGTCATACACAGGATCACAGATTTGTTCTGTAAAATCTACTTTCTCTTGAGAGAACATGTTCCCTTATTCCTTTTCTTTGCCCCATTCAGGAGTTTAATTTTAGGGCCAGACTTTCAATTGAGTACCCAGGACTCCATCAACATCAGTGTAAGCTGCAGCTGCTTGACACCTGTACAAATGAAACCGAGAAGTGTTTAGGAAAATTAATGGCTACAAGGTAGGCTTAAAAAAGGACGTTTTTCTTCATAGACTCCATCAGATTTTGTTCATATTTATCAGGCATTATTTATCTTTTTTGATAGACATAGAGTTAAGGGTTTTATTGTTATGGTTTGTTTTTTTTCTTTTCATTTGTATTCTATTCTCTGAATTAATTACTAATTTTTGAGGAGGCTGGTGGATATTTTGCCAAATTGTTCTAAAATTATGTGGGGTGTTTTGATTTTAACCAAAGTTACAGCTGCAGAGCTGTAAAGCAGTCAGTTTTCCTTATTATGACTAGTTCTACAACTTGTACTGTTTTAAATTGCCTGCAATTAGCATATTTCAACCTTATTTTTAGGTTTAAATTGCAGTGTGAGAGTGTGCTCTCCTCTTAGCTAATTAGTGCTATCAAGGAACAGTAGGTTACCTCATTAGTACCATGTGCATTTAATTAAAGAAGAGAAAATTGGAGTTAACCTCATAGTTAATATTTTCACAGAGTGCTACAATGCCAACACCTTCAATTGGAGTCACACCCCTGTGTATCTAATTATTCACTGGTGCCATATAAGGTTAGCAAGGATACCACCATGCTGTTGACAAAATAATTTAGATGGAAATCTGTTTGCTGGTTTCTGATATGAAACTCCAATTACAGCAGGTTATTTTTATTTAAGTGCGCTGGAGTCATAAAATATTTTTATCGTCTTCCTATCCTCTCTGTTATATTCACACCAAAATCTAGGAAAGGCCCAGAGCACATGAGGCACTTAATCTCAAGCAAGTGGCCTCTGATCTTCATCCGTACCTTGCAGGTGTCATAGCAGTCTGGATATAACCACTTTATTTTGGCTACAAGTATTGCAGAAACCAGTAGTCATACTGTACTCATGGAAGGAATAATAGACAAATGGGACCAGAATGAAGGTATCTGTCCTTTGTAAATGTGCTTAGAATTTCTTATGGCTTGCTTTGCTTTCCAATTTTCTTTTCCACCATGCTACTTCACAGTTCTAAAGGGCACGATCTATCATGTAGATGAGAGCCTTCAGCTCCTTTAGGTTTCAAGTGAAGTTGAATGTGCTTATTGTTTGTACTCTAGGCACTGCAATTCATGTCTGTTTACCCACAGAATATAATTTTTTTTATATATAGCATAATATGTACTTTAAAAAAAGAAAATTAAAGGGATTTTTTTTTCCTTAATGAATTTGGGATACTAGTGGTGGACCTTCAGTTTCCAGTCTGTGGTTACATTAAGTAAGTCTGAGTTCTGTGTTTCAGTTTTGAATCAGCAAGCTGTACTGGATGCCCAGAACTTGAATCTCTTACAACATCCATGTAGTGCTGATTTAACAAGCTCTTGAGATATCCTTATTTTTAATACATGAATATTCCCATTTATGGTGTGAAAAAGTTTTACATGTGTTCTGAAGTGTTTTAACAGTTAAAGTTCATCACCTTTTTCACTTTGCTTGTCTAAAATTGAACAGCTCAGCACTCACAGAGCCACATACTCACCAAGTGGATTTCTCTTCTGAATTTTGTTGTCCAGTGCTGCTAATATGAAAAATAATTTTGAGCAAGCCATTCTGTGATTCAGTTTTTCCATCTGTAAAATGGAAATGCCATTACTTCATGCATGAAGATGATTCAAGGGCAAATGATTGTTTTTTGCACAATACTCAAGTACAAAGCCACCTTGTACAAGAGTATATCAGTGCCAGATCAACTTCACATGAAGTGCATTTAATTATTGTATCTGTGGGATTATAACTGAATCCTTGAAGGAGGGGTTTTTCAGAAGTCTTCATACTAAATCAAGTACTTTTTTCTCTGTTCTTTCAGATTATCTGTCTCAAGTGCTTATACTGGCACATACATGGGTGCTTTAAATAGTCACTTTTACAAGCTTATTTAATGCCAACCGCTTTGACATTTAGCACTGCTGTTCAAATGAAAATAATAGCTGACCTTTTTAAATTTGGGGTTTTTTTTATTATTTTATAGTGAAGTAGAAAAGAGGCTCTTCAAACATTGGTACTTTCCCATATTAGCTTTCCAAACTGATGAGCCTTCCGGATCTATAGTAAGTTGAAAGGAATCCAGTGGCAGGGTGGAATTCTGAGTTGGTCGGTTTGACAATTGGATGAAGTTTCCATGTGAAAATAAATGAATTCAATATTCACTTAGCTAATTTGTGGTTTATATATTGCTGCTAGAAAAATGTGGAATTACATGATAGATCCATTTATCATTTTTTCCCCTGTATATATATTTTTTTTAATATTATATGCTTTTTAACTGTCAAGGTGCATTTGAAAAATGCAGAAATTAAACAACTCTGTATCCTACGACCTGTAAGGAAGAGTTCAGATTACAAAAAAGTTTTTAGAAATAAAAGAATAATGAGTTTTCATTCCTCCATTCATGTTTCAAGGAAAAACTACATAAAAGCATGCCATCAGTGTAAGTCGTTAGCCTGACTTCAACCACAATCTCTGTGTAATGTGTTGTGAAATAGGGACTAGTTTCACTTGTATTGGAGAGAAACTGCAGCTCAAATTACAGCCCTTGGTGGTATCATTGCCATCTCTTTGAAATATCTTGTTCAGCTCCATCAAGAATAACCAGGTAATAAAGACAAGGTCTACGTGGTGAATAAGCAATGACTTGTGTTTGGCTTTGGTTTAGAACTTCAGAGTCTCAGCCTATCTAGTGTCTGGACCTTCTTATAAAACATCCACCCAAACGTGTGAAGCACAGATCAAACTAGGAATGAAATTTTATATACTCACTTCCAAAATCTGCATGAAAAAACATCTAAAGCAGAACTTTTATCTGGACAACTTGTCAGAGAATCCAAACCATTATTGGCAGCATCTTTGATGGACTGCTACCAGTTTGGTGTTCCCCATCTCTAATAATATTTGGTAGACTAAGGACTTTATTGTGTAAATCATTAAGCAATAAAGAGGTACTTTTAAACCAAAATATCTACATATATACTTCAATTACATTGTATAATATTACTAGTAATTATAGCTGCTAAATTCTCTAAGTTTTTGTCTAGAATTGTGATCTTTTTTTTCCTTTTAAATGCTTGCTAATGAACTTAATAATAAGGTCACAGTTTGGTTTGGGGTTTTTTTTTTTTTTTTGGGTTTTGGGTTGGTGCATTTTTTTGGGGTGGTTTATTTTTTGTGGGTTTTTATGCTATGGTTTGGTTTTAATTCCTACAGCTTCTTTTGTTCAAGTTTATTGTTTGGTCATGTGGTTTTCCCACGGAATGTATTATTTATTTTACTGGACTTAGTCACTTTGGCACCGTTTGAACTGACAGAATATAAAGTAAACAAATGGTGTTTTTCTGAGGCAAGTGACGGATAAGCAGGGAGAAATATTTATAAATCAGTCAAAGTTCTTTATTGGTATATTCAAAAGATGAGAAAGAAGTATTCTAAGATAAAAACAACATGAGCTCTGTGTTTATGTAAAGTATCCTACATTATATGTCAGCTTGGGTAAGGAAAGTAAATATAACACAATTGTAAAATTGTCACTTCTTGTTTTGTTCTGTCTCCCTGTATAACTGCAGAGCTATGAATGTCTCTCTACCTCTTGAATTTTCTTTGCTGTATTAAGTTTCTTAAGAGGAAATTTATTTTTTTTAGATCACCCTCCACTTCTACAAAATTTAATTTACAACTGCATAAAGGAAATTACTGTAGTTTAGGCAGTCAAGCATTTCAACAGATCCCTAGAAATGTACAAAGGAAAGAATGATTATCAGTCCTGAATTGTGGATTAAGAGGATCATACTACACAGAGTACTGTCTAAAAGTAGCAATTTAATAGAAAATGTGGATGTTCATGTAAAGAATGTCTCTGAGGTTAAAGATGGCATTTAAAACATTATTTATTTTTATTATTATTATTATTATTTGGTGGAAGGTTTGCCTAGAGATGCTTCTGTTCTGAATATTTTTATTGAACATTACAAGCCCAGCTTCATTGGTAGTGTTAGACACATTCTTTACATGTTTTGGTTTTAGTTTTTTGCAAGGTTTTGGTTTTGTTAATTTTTTGTAGAAGAGGAAATTCCATTTTAAAAGTAGAATTCTCATTTTGGACTGCAGAAAATGTATTGAAAATGTCCATGAATTCCCTTCAATGTCTGTGTTACAATGCACAAATAAGCTGTAATTCAGGAAGTATACATTTGTGTGTATATAAAGAGAAGTTTTTAAAAATCATAAGGTAAGTGAGGTTTCTGTGGTTCTAGAATATATTCTTCATACACAATTCCTTGTACCTTTTTTCCTTTTAAACTGGCACTACTTTTTGAGAACAAATTTTCTTCTTTGAAGTTTGCAAAGGGAAGAGAAGGATACTTTTAAGACCTTCATATGTGTGTTCTTGTCCTGTAAACTTAGGTAATACTTTTGCACAAGATTCTTGGCAAACCATTTAGTGGACAAAATCAGCACAGAGTTTCTCTAATTCTGCCTTTTTAAGCCCAGGGACGACCTAATCCATTATTTCAAATGTCACCTCTGTGTTAGCTCACAATATATCTCAGGTAAGGCATATCACACTGTGCCAAGTTTTTGTCAGCATTTTATTTTGTGTCAGTACAATATTTGAGAACAGTTTCCCTGAACAGCCAGCTCAAGTGTAGACTGCAACAACAAAAAATTCAATGGAGTGCTTTTCCAGAGGCATTCTCCCTCCTGCTGCAAATAAAAATCATCACTTGATGGCAAAGGGATTTCTTTTCTCTCAAATGCACTTTATTGTCAGCAATGTAATTTATATCAAGCAAGCAGCAAGTTTTATCCATTTATAGCATCTGAAGATTATTTTTGTATCCAACATGAACATTTATTTCATGTTCTGCTCTTTTGTATACAGCTACATTACTTTGATTATTAGAACCTTACCTAAAAATATATTTTGCTGAATTAGAGCTAGTTTTATTAGTTACTTAATAAATCTTTTTCTTCTTCTCATTATGATCTGTGGCTGAATATCTGGCGCATTAGTTCGGGTTTTTTCCCTTCTTTTTAATTGTGGAAACCAACAAATGCATTAACAGAAGCTGATTAAGAAGGAGCATTTGGTATGTTATTGATAGGAGATCTCTATGGAATACCTGAAGAATATCTAGAATTCTATATTCTATCAAGAATACCTGAAGGGAGATATCTGAGGATGACTTTTTCTCATATAAATTAACTTTTCTTCAACTTACAATATTAGCTGTAAACAGGAATCCACATCTAGACTTGCAGGCATCTGAGCCTGTCTACATCCTCGTGTGGTACAAATATGCCTTAGTGTTGTCAATCCTATCATGTGAATTAATAAAACACAAGTACTGTCTAATATATAGTGAAAAGGGCAAATGGGACTTGGCTGTTCTAAAATTTAAAATAATAATCAGTTTAATATTTCTAAAAAAATGAAGACATTTCAATATAATGAGGGTTTTAATTAATATATTTACATTTCATGTGTTTTTAATTTCTATAGCTTTTTTGGATGAAACTAAATCAGGGGTTTTTTGCTTTGTTTTAATATAAGATAAATCTGTTGCTTATATGTAGTTTAAATTTACAGAATGTGATAATGTGTAGCCTTTGCTCAGGTAATATTCAGTTTTTTGTTGTCGTGAAACCATATTGCTGAACAAGCTGATAGCTAAGACTACACAGGGAAGAATGTGTTGAGCCACATGCCTCCCGTGAACTTTGATGGGAGATTGCCCACCCTCTCCATTTATTGTTTTGAAAGGGTTCCCCAAGGAGTTAAGAAAGCAAGGTGATTTTAGAAAAACATAGGCTAGAAAAAATATACATTGTTGTCTAAGAGGTGGCTTAGAATGCCAGCTAATACACTGAAATGTTTTAATTGCAAAATAAGCTGTGATTGTTACAATAAAATATCAAGGATATTAGCATTCAGGTTCAAAACATAATGCTAAAGTTGTAAGACAAGTAGTAAGATTAAACAAAACAGTATTGGATCAGAAAAAAAAGTCTGCACACTAATCTGTATAGGATTTAGATTTTTCCTTAGTTATTTTATGAATTAAAGAATTTTCAACATCTGCAAGACCCATTTTAAGTCCCCTAAATGGTACTGCTTGCCACATCTAGAAAACATGGAAGTGTTTATGGGTTTATATTGATCCTTTGTGACTGTCACTAGGCTTTTGCTCATTCTTGGAATGCTTTAGAGCCATTTGAATTTTCATTTACAATTTACTCTGAAATCTACTCTGCATTCTGTGCAATGCACTTTTCATTAACTCTTGTCTATGCTTAACACACTCGTGAACTTTACCATGGGCTTCATTGACCTGTTGGTCGTTTTTTGTTGGGACCTATTCCCACCATTTTTAGCCAATTCTTAGTATTTCTGAGTACAAAATAGCAGTCACAAAAAAAAAAAAAAAAAAAAGCCAAAAATCTAAAAAATATGTCAGAATTTGTGTTATTACTGTTCTCACATTTTGTTTCAGCTGTACTAGAATTGCCCTTGACTCTCCAAAAAAAGAGGTGTTATTCAGTTCCTGTTCTGTTAAGTTGCTGTATTTCTTGACCACTAAGCAGAACACTAAGAATCTGTTTGAGAGTTATTTAAATAAGTGTTTACACAAAAGTGAGAGTTGTTAGGTTGCACCAAATACGTTGCCAGCTCCATAATCCAAACACCATACATACATCAGTAACTGTTTTGGAGACATTTAAATAGTATTTCTCTCAGATGGGCTGGTAAAACAGCTCTGTTCTGTACTTGCAAATGGAAACATTTAGCTTCGAAGGATCACTGGCAACTTACTTCTGTTGTCTGCTGAGAAACTAACACTTCATACTGAGCAGTCAACAAAAAAAGTCTGTCTTCTTTTATGCATAACCTGTTTATGCATAAATAAGACACCCATTGCAGGATGAAGGTGGCTTTTCACAGCAAGTGTCCAAGGACAGACTCTTGGATATGGCAGGTTCTCTCACTTTTTATCACTCAGTTTTTTAGCTGATCTGGCAGTGCCACTAATCAATAGCAACTGATTTTGTCAACTGTATCCTTCTGCTGGACTTCTTTTATTTTTAAGAAAACCAAATTATTTCTGCTGTGATAAAGGAATTGCCACAAAAAGCATTATAAAGAATAAAATTTATTTTATGATAAAAGTAGAAAAATTGTTTCAAATTTCATAGTTGAAGCTACTCCTTTCTTTAATTGACTTCTTTTGCTCAGACATTAATTTCTTCATCCCTTAGCCAGTGTGTGAGCTCAGTGGGTGTGCTATTCTCAATAATTGTAGGGATTTTCCCTTGTCCCAGTTCCATCCTACACTTTCCTAGTTTAATTTTTATCCTAAATGTTTCTTTGCCATTTTCATCAGAGATGTGTTATTATAGCTGATATAAATGAGAGTTCTAATCATCATCTTTGTGATTTGTACTCCAGATACTCTTTACTCTATAAAAACACTAAATGAAACAAACAAACAAACAAACAGCAACTAAAAACCCAAAAAATCCAAAGAAACAAAAAGTACCACCCCAAACCAACCAACCAACCAAAACCAAAAAAAACACCTCTAAAAAACCAAACCTACACACAACCAACACAACCAACCAAAAAACCCAAAGTCCATCTAGATACTCCTCATCCCATCTTCCTCATACCAGCCTGTGTATGCTTAGACATTAACTTCAGGACCAACTGGAATAATCTTTCCATTTTCACATTTTTTCTTCATCACTGTCAACTCTATCAGCACGTTGGTTGTCTTAAGCTTGAATCATAAACATCTGGAATTTGGGTATTTTTCCTATCCCTCTTTTCCATACTAAGGTACAGCTTCTTAAGCTGTGCATGGAGCTAAAACTCTCATGCAGGTTCTCCACATTTCAGATACACCACAACCAGCCTCTTTTCAGCACATGACAAATGTCATCTTGTGTCATTGCTCCCAGTGTTCTGCAAAGATTTTTCAAACATCTCTCTCTGCATCTTTCCCCAGTTCCCCTTCAAAGCATCGAATACAGGCAGTTTGTTTTCAGTTTTATAGTCCTTTACTGTCTGACTTCACGATACCCATTATTCTTCATAAAGTAGAAAAAATGGTGCCATTAATTTTCTACTTTTTGATTTTCAGATAAGCCCTATTGTACTTTCTCCTGTGCTGCCTGTAATGACTGTGAAGTACCTCATTATCCTCCTCCAAGTCAGTCATTCAGACTTCTCCAGTCTATGTATAGAGAGCTTAGATGCATATATTGCCTGCTATCATGACAGGTATTTCCTATCAGTCTGTCACTGTCATCTCTTGTCTTGCACAGGACTATCATCTCCCTCAGTGCCTGTGCAGTGCTGACAGCACGCTCCTGGTCAGCATCATGGGAGCCTTTGTGCCTTGCAGCAATTCCCATGTTACTGCTGCTGCCACTGCTTCCAGGTCTTCCATCACCTGTGTGATTTACCATAAGCATTGAAGTTCTTCAGTCCAACAGGAAAAATATGGCCTTATAACTCATTTTCCTGCTTTACTGATTCAGCTGATTTTTGTAGACTGCCCTTTCACAGGGCAAACCATGCTCTTCTTCTTTGGCCTCAGTTTACTGAAATTGCAGAGCACACACATCTCCATCACATCTAATAGGACCTCCAGTATTTTCAGTCTACAAGAAATATTTGTAAATGTCTCAAAAATGATGTTTTTTTTTTTTAAAGGTGGGACCAAAAGAGATGATTCAAAGGATATTCAAAAAACCTTTAACACAGTCCACACAGTCCTTCATGAGCGATTATTAAGAAAACCTAATAGTTCTAGGTGAAAGTTAAATTTCCATGATAAGTTAGAAATGAGACAGAAGATAGACTATGCTTATATTTATATTGGAGTATATTGTCAATTTTCAGCATGGCAAAAGGTTAACGTTTCTGTCTCCTCCTGACCTGTATATTAAATACCATTGTTTAATATATTTAATTAATGAGCTGGAAAGTGGGATGAAAGATATCACATGTTTCAAAATTTAAAGATAACCAGAAAACTTATTTAGCCTTGTAAAGATTAGAGATGACTTTGAGGCATTTCAAAGGAAGGTGGAATAGTTAAATGTACACAAATGCCATAGAGGTAGAAGAAAGATTGTATTGGTTAATATGATACATACTGAGGGAGTAATTTAACTGCTTGTACTGATGATGTAACTGTTTTCACCAATTTTTCTAAGCATAATCACAGTGTGGTAGAAGAAACACACTGTATCTTATAACAAGCACATCTTTTCTTTGTTTGCAGTAAAAGGAAACAGTCCAAGATTTATGAAAATGGGGAAGTGTGCTGACAAAAACATTATAGTACCAATTTTGTTTTGGTCTGTGATCTGATAATGTTATGTGGAATTTGGGATGCTTCATTCTAACCTGAAAGTAGCATTCAGTAGCCTGAAGAAGAAGCATTTTTTTTCTCCCTCTCTCCACTTCTTTTATGCAGTCCAGCTATTTCAGACCTATATTGTGTCTTTATGAAACTCTAAGCAAAACTGTACTTAGAAAGCTATAGAGAAGTGTGGTATCATATCTGTTCATATATGTATCTGCATGAGAGTCTGCTCTATGTAATAGTTTTTATCAGTGAGGTATTATTTCCAAACAAGGATAATTTATTTTCTACATAAAATACATTCTAATTACAAGTGCCATTTAGGTTATTTCTAAAAATATTAGCAGAAATTCTAATATTAGCAATGGCAATTATAATTTCTCTAGTTTAGGAAAAAAGATTGTATTTAATGTTTGTGAAATTTCTTTACTCCCTTAATCTTGAGCGGATAGAAAAAGCTTGTCAGTTGAAAAAACTGATGGAGCTTTGGTTCCTCAAGACCATGATACCAGGTTATTTACCCAAATCAGTCACCCAAACTGCACTAGAGCTGTCTTTGTACAGATAAGTGAATTATCTTTTTAATATATGTATATGTATGCACATTCTTGTGAATTGTCTGTAGAGGCTTTTCATATTTAACTTACTTCTATAGTGCCTATTTCTGCTTTAATCTCAGTCTCTCAGTCCTTTCCTGTTGTACAGTTTTATGACTCTAGACTTTATTGGGAGCAAATTATACCACAGCCTCTTCATTGTTCATATTCCTGGAACACTGTCTTAGTTGCAGTCTCTATATAAATGCGTAGAAAGCTCTTATTTTTTATACCCTAAGTCTCTTCTCCCTGGAGCAAGTGTGTTGATATCTTTGCACAATTCCTGCCATAAATGTGATTCCCTCATGTAGTTGTCTAAATGAGAAGGATTTTACCTGAATTCTGAATCTCGCCTGAGCTGTGCAACACAGGAAAGCATGAGACTTTGTATCAGACCCCTTTCACTCCAGTCTTTCCAAGCTTGGATGAGATGTCTGAGAAAATCGTTGTTTGTCCTATTTGCCAAAGCAGTTATATCTCAGGCATTCCAAGTACTGTATCTATTCTTTGGGTTTTTTTTTTTTTTCTTCTATATCCTGTCTTAGTGTGACTAGAGTAGTCTGTGCTTGTGCATAAACTGGATTTCCACTCCACAGAACATCATCTGTTCTTGATTAAAGAATGTGTAAATCTCATCAGATTAATAGCAGATAGGATAGGCCAGGACCCTAAAAGATGAATGCCAGGATTTGTTGGATGCAATCCATAGCAACCCCGTTATGGTCCAATCAGGAGGGACAAGAATTATAAAGAATAAAACTCCATCCCAAAATCCCTTGACACTGTCCTGTTTTTAGAGAGGACCCAGTATTGCCTTCTGTTTGCAATGAATAACCTATCTGTTTCAGTAGTTTTTGTCCTAAAACTTTAAGTCTTACTGATACTTCTCCAACCATCTTCTTTCCTTGGCATTTCTTTCCTTTTAGAATTTCATACTTTTTAAATGAGATGTTTTCTTCTCTAAAGAAAATGTATTTAGGTATGCTAATCTCTTTAATCAGCTAAACACCCAGCCCTTGTCCTCACAGACATACTTTAAAGACATACTTTTGCACTTCTGTAGATCCTTGGGCTAGAGGTTGTAACTTATCATACAGTTGTGTTTGGTGAGAAATAAGTGTGTGAGAAACTTACAAACTACCAATGGAATGAAGAATTTAGCAGAAGATGTGGATACAGATGTGTGCCAACACATGAAGAAAGGATGTCTGGAAATTCACTACAAAATACTGATTATTCTCCAAATAATAGAACTCTTGGTTCCTATTTCACTTGGTACTTAAAATTCAAGAAAATTCCTATTTTACTTACTGTGAGAAATTCCTTTTCCAAGTACACAATCAAAGAGTGCCAGTACCATTCTGTGAATCTGAAAAATACCAGACTACAAACTGAACACACTGCAGTTTCTTTGTTTGTGGTGGATGATGCACATCCTCAGTTGGACTTTTGTCACCTTATGTACTGTAGCATTAAACCATGAAACCACAGACAGTTCACATTTAGAGTGGTGGGTCTTGATGTGTGTGCCTATCATAAACTGCCAAGTACTTCAGGAAAAAAGCCTCATGTTTTGACTGCATAATTAATTGCAAAGAAGATGAAGATAAAATAGGAAAACAAAAATAGAAACATAATATTTTAGATTGTGAAATAAGACATGATGTCACTGATGTCAGCTATTTTTAAAGCCTGTTAGGTTGAGTAGGAATTCCAGCTAATATATATAGTCCTTTAGACTGAAAATGTTCTTCAGTTTGTCCAATTGACTAAATTTCTCTATGAATCAGCAGACTGCTGGCTCCCTGTTTTGGTTGAATCATTCTGCCATATCTGCTTAACGAAGGAGGATGCAATGTCTACAAAGGAGGATGCAATGTCAGCTACAGAAATATCTTGGAAAATTTCTCTATCTTTTTAATTAATAATTTCTTGCATTTGTAATTGCTCAACAGATATAGATGCTGAAAGAAAGCATGGAATGGAAAGACCATTTTCTTTATTAAACAAGTCAGTAGCAGTATATATTGACTTTTTACTTATTTTTCATATAACTTCTGGAAGGAAAAAAAAAGTGTGAAAAATAAACTATTTTTTGCTAATTTTATTTATGATATTCATATTTTAATGAACTTTTTCCAATGTCACTTGAGAACATTTCATAATTTTGTTATGTGTTCCATTTTTGTTGTGTCTTATATTTGGGTTATTTATGTCTGTTGGATTGATTTGGAAGTTGTCCACTTTTACAAGTATATTTAAATAGTGTAAAAAGAAAGCCAGGAGTGACTCTATTTCTGGAAGGGTGGGGAAGTGTCCTACACAGCATTTTTCACACTTCTGAGCATTGTCCTCTTGACCTTCAATTTAGTGTTGAGACAGTCACTCTTTTCCAAGAACCGATTGCTCAATCATCTTACCAGTGGTCACATCTTTAGGAACAAGAAATGTGCACAGGAAGGAATGACTCAGTGTTAGACTTCAAAGCTTTGTGCTTTGCAAGTTCCTTTATGTTTAGAAAAGCTGAAGAAACAATTTGTGGAGGGCTTTGCATGTGACGGCTTTTAAGAAAAAAGAGATTAGCCACAAGTTCTGTGAATACCATCATGGGTGGGGAAATTCAGAGGCACTTAATGCACTCTTCACTCCAGCTATGACACGCAGGTAGCAGGAGCACCCCGTGGTTGGATGTGTTGTGTTCTCATGGGGATTGCAGCATTGCAGCTCCTGCAGCCAGGGCCTTACTTTAATGCTTTCACTAAAGCTTTCAGTGTGGAAAATAAATCATGTTCAACTGAGAGTGTTTCACAGCTCCACAGATTAGAAGGGAAAAGTGCTCCTTAGACATGTTGCACAGATGTGTGTCATCACTTGCACTTCCTCGTAAGATAGGTCTTGAGTAAACTTGGTAGAGCTGCAGCTGGTAATGCATGCACCATGTCCTCTGGCTGAAATGTGGTCTGTCTTTGCATATCTTTGTATCAGCTCAAAATTCAGGCCTCTAAGTACATTGGTTACATCCATAGGAGTACGAGCATAGGTGATACTGAGCCAGGTCCTAGTAGCCTGTGTTCTGAGTGCCCACTCCAGGTGTGTTATAAAAGGTGGACAGAGTAAGATGATAAGACACAATAAAAAAAATTGAGATAATTTCCTTATACATTCTCCCAGCAATGGTTGGCTCAAGAACACTTTGTATTCCAAAGCTCGAAATAGATGTTTAATCTATGGATTAATAAGTTAATGTTTTAAAACATGCAGAGTTTGGGGTTTTTCCTTGTTCTGTCAAAATTAGTGCTTTGTTTCTATCTTGAATATATTTAGGTCTTATTTCCAGGCATTCAATTTTGTTAAACTTCAAAGAATATTAAGAGAGAACAATGTCAACATTCGTATCACAGAATCAGACTTCTTAGATCCAGCTAATGCTCTTTGACTGTGATTCAGAAACTGCAGATCAACTTCTTCAGCAGCTGAAACCTGGCAGATTTAAATGAGATTTGTAACATTATTTAGTTACAGTGAAATATTTTAAAATTCTGTATCGTAATTATGAGTGATTTCATGTACCAGTAAATCTCTGCACAAAAGCTTGCAGGACATGGCTGGTATCTTCTTCTAGTTGCCTTCTCTCTCTCTCTATCCTCCTCCTATTCAATCTATTTTCCTATTTTCCTAGACCATTACCTAATGATGTTGAGAGTAAGGACATTATTTTCAGGCTCTTGTTTGTTGGCTTTGTAGTTTGACTCTTGGAGATGGAACATACCCAAACTTCTCTTTCAAGAAGACAAATTTTATTTCTGTAATCAGCTGGGAAATATCCTGGTGAAGAACTTTGTTTATATTCTACAGATACACCAAAATCCATGAAGACCTTTTCTCTGATTGATGTTTTGCTGTACACTATTGAATTATAAAAAACTATAATAGCATATAGAAGGCTTATATAAATCTTAAGTATCTCTAATGAAATGCTCAATATTTGAAAGTTAAGGTTTTCTTCCCTGCTCTGTTGAAGTTTTTTTCTGATGAGTAGACAAAGAATTACAATATAGAGTTACAACAATTTGCCTTCTCCAAAATTTTATCTGTAAAAGTAATAATATAGATTTATCCAGTGCATTTTAATTCTCCATAGGAAAAAAATTGAAGATGTTAAGGTTAATCAGTGCTGAGCTAATAGAAATCTGTTTGCAATTTTATCCTGCAAATCTTCTGAAGGCAGAAGTTTCTGTCTGCCTTGGAAACTTAGCAAGAATTTATTTCAGACATTGCTTAGTAGCATCCAAATTAAAAAAAATCACCTAACTTGTTTTGTTCTGAGTAAAAATAGAAGAGAAAAAAAGAATCTTCATTCAAGAATTAATTTTAGTGCCATTTACTCTCTGTGCACACTTTATGTTTAGATGCCGTTTATAAATATCTTACTATCATTTGTTAAATTTTGTGACAATTTTTACCATGTGTGATGACTGTAACTCATGCATTATACATGCACACGTATTTTAACAATATTTGCATCTTATAATATGCTTTCTAATGACTTGTCATAGACTCATCAGTTAAACATTTATTTTACAAATGCATTTTGTAATATGCTATGGTAATAAACTATATAAAAAGGTATCCCACCTTGTAATATTTTCAGATGGATGAATAATGCATTGCAAATTGTACCTTCATTTAAAACATGACCTCTATTCTGATGAAATCTGATACATTGTCTGGATTTATGGTGATCATTGAGTTGTGTGAGGTGCTGTCAGTCTACTTTCTGATTAATTTTCCTAGTTGATAAATTTGAATTAATCTGTAAATATTTACAAAATAATACGTTTTTGGGGGTTTTTTTAGGTTATTTTGTTTTTATCCGCCTGATTAATTTAAACCAAATGTACCAACCCCCATCTAGCTGAGAGCTAATTTTCATTCAAATAATTTCTGGAAATTCAATTCAGTTCTGAAATTGATTATCAAAATCATGATTGTTCTTTTGCTGGCTGCCTAAGTTTGTCATATGTATGTCTAAAGAGGCATAGGCTACTGTTATATCTAATCTAATGAGCTCCATAAAGCTGAAGGATACATAATATTGGGACATTTTATAGTAAGCTATTTCAAAATAAAAACATGTACTTTACTACTTGCTATTTTAAATTTCACCTACACCTGATTTTGCATATTTTTTAAATTCATGGAACTTCATTCAAACCAAAGTTTTGCTTAAATAGCTATTGCCATCATAGTGAACCTGCTTTCTGCCTTCCTGAAACATCGTGCTGACTTTTTAGATAGTTTTTTTAATATGAATGTTCATACCTAAGATCTCTGGCTGATTTCTCTCTGTGTGTGCACATGTGTGTAGATTGTAATATTTTTTATAGTTTTATTTCACCAGAGATTTTTTTTCTTCAAAACTGAAGTGAAAGAAAGGAATTTGAGGGTTGCTTGGTTGATGGGTTTGTTTACATAGGCCATAGAGTATTATAGGTGTACCCATACACCTGGTGATAGAACACAATGATTGAGGATTTCAGCAGTGTTCTTCATTAATTATCCTCCCATACCTGAAGAAAAACTGAAGTGTCTGGCAGTTTTACTTTTGCTGTTTGCCTGGAAATAGTTTTAGGGCATTGCACCTCTGTGATGCTGTCTGAATGTGTGAAGTCAATACAGAGTAGTCTGGTTTTACATCCATTTAACATAAATACAAATGACTACTTCAGGTGCATACTAAGGAGAAGTCAATGTTAGATAATTGGTCTCTTGGAAGAGGGCTTTATTGCACCAGACAATAGAAGGTTACACCTTGTCTCTGCCTTTCACCTTAATAGTCCAGGCTCAAGGGCCTTTTTGTCACCATTCAGAGTCAAGGCACTTTTAGTCAACACATTGTTGTCAACACATAGTCAACACAGCTTTAAGAGACAAATTATGCAATCTGATTTAGACATCTAATTAGGATTTAATGAATTGTGCCACAGAAATGCCTATTTTTCTCTTTTGATTACTTCAGATGACTATTTCAGATTTAGATTGTAGTGCAGACTTTTTGCATTTGGTAGAGCGATATCCCCCATTACAACTTCTTTTTTTTTTTTTCTTTAATTTCTTCTAAATAAATGAGTGCCTATGAAATGAGCAGTGTGTGTGCTGTCAGGACTTATTGTCAATTGAGTATTACTTATTCAAACTGGGCATTTTAGACCACATTCTACATAGTCAAACAAACTCAGGATTGTCTAAATTCTGTTACAGCAGCCTCCCTGCTCAGGAGGAGAATTATAAATTCTGTTCAGTTTGCTTTTGCTTTTTTTGGTTTTTTGTTGTTGTTTTTTCCCCTAGTGTTTATCATTAGTTGAAAGCAAACAACTAGTTTTAGTTACTGTGTTCAGGTGGTGTGCCTTTTATCCCATAGCACCAAGGGTAGGAAATACTCATTCTACATGGGCTACATGGAACTTCAGTCTGGTCATCTACGTACTGAAAGGGGCTTGATAAAGGCAAAGTATTTAGTGTTCTAACCCAAATGCCTTAGCCATCACTTATCCCACTCTTTGCAAGGAATTCAAACAAAATTTGCTGGCTTTTTCTATTAAAAAATTAAAATGCAGCAGTCATTGTTTTGTTGGAAAATTCTGCCTATTATTTCCTGATGGTTGTTTCTCTTAGAAGTGTGTTGCATTCTTTGTCTTTGAGATTATGAGTTTGACCACTTTGTTCATTAGGAGTATGGTGACTTCTAGAATGAATTTTTTAGCAATGTTTGTCATGTTTAACTGTTTTAGTGGTTTTCCTAGCTTCAATTGCATACACTGTTTCTTTGAATACATTGAAATATTGTAGTATCTTGGTAGTTCCTTAGTTCTCATCTGTTATACAGTCTCATCTATTATAAGTCACATTATGGTTGCACAATAAATGAAATAAACATCTGTATTTTGTGATGGGAATTTCATTCCTTTAGGTTTGCTCCAAAAGCACAGAGCTTCCACACTTTGCTGTATTTCTTGGCAACTGGTCATTCTTTAACATAAATCAAATATGTACAATAGATGTGCTTCTGTTGTTATTTGACTGTTTCAAGATTTTTGTAGTTCGGATTCATTACATTCCTTGTGTTCTTGGAATTCCTTTTCTTGATTTCAGTTATACAAAAGGCTGTGGGGCTTAATTTCTAGAGGCACACTCTTGAATTTTTTTTCCCACATTGCACATCTTTTATATGTGAAGATCCACAAGTGTATATTTACATAGTCAGCTATTGTGCAATCTTAGTACAGATAATAAACTGCAGGGTTGTTAATCATGCACCCTTCTCAACTGAACTTTACTAGTCTCTTTCCCTCTGTTATTACAAGTCTCTGCTGTTAACACAACTAGTAATATTATTCTCTCTTTTTTTTTATTTTTGAATTTTGCATATCAATTTTTCAAATGCATTGTGATTTGTAGGCCAGGAGAGAGAATGTCTGATCCAAAATTAGTCACAAATTCAATGTCTTGCCCTTTACTGAAGCCAAGAATATGTTTTTTATTAAAATATAAAATATAAAATATATATATAAATTTTATATAATGGGCTAAGAGTAGGTTCTAGCTGCCAAATAGATCACACACATGATTTAAGTCCTGCAAACTTAGGATGCAGTAGATTTTCAGACTAAAGTATTTATATGCATACAAAAATATTTTAAGGTTATTTTGGTATTTCTAAGATGTAAAAGTTAGCAAATTTCCTCAAAGGTACATGATTTTAAAAATTACCTTTAGAGAAAAAAAAAAAGCTCTGTGGTGCATTGTAATACCTTTTTGAAGATTTTAAAGCAAGCTTTTTTATATACAATTTGCATTTCCTATATACATAGTGATGTGGTTTTGTATAAAGGTTCCATTCTATTTTTGTTTGGGAGAATCTGCATAAATTGTGTATGGTTTCTCCATTTGTGAATAATGTGGTGACTCCAAACTCACACCAATGAAAGCATCATACTTCTCATATCATGTATGGTATATAACATACAGACAGACTTACACTGAGGTAGAGGATGATACTGAAAATCTCTTCCCTCCAGGCTTGAAAAATTATAAAAAAAGTAGAGGACACTTTTTGTGCCTTGGGAAAAATAGATCAAGAAATTAAAACTCCAGTCATTACCAATAACCTTAAAATGTATTTTAATGTGCTGCAGCTTCAGTTACCCTCAGCTGAAGCTTCTCTATTTTAGCTTACAGGGTCTTGTGACCTCAGCCCATAGCAGAGTTTCAACAGTAATAGCGACAGCCATCTTGGATAAATGTAAGTGAATTTTTTCCTCATTTCTATAGTTTCTCTCCCTCACATGCACTTTTGGAGTTTTGTTTTTCACTCAGGATGTAGACAGTATTCCTGACAACACTTCTGCTCTGTGCCAAGTAGCATGATTGACACAAAGTACAAGTAAGGCATCTAAGTGGGATTTCTTGCCTTTTAAATGTCACAGTATGAGACTCATCCTGTGCTTTTGAAATGCCAGTATGATGGCCATGCAAACTTTATTTTACCTGCAGCTAGCTTGATGGTAGTTTTCATTATCAGCCAGGATTAATCTGCAAAAAGTGAAGCGGTACAAAAAGATTTTGGCCATATAATCTTGTTTTAGTTAATGCAAAGGATGAAATCTAGGATAATTCACAGAATATTTTTTTAAGGAAAGGTTTGCCTTCTTCAATCAGCTTTATCATTTCAGTTCTGGTTCACGTCAGATTGTGGTAATCCATTTCCAAACTTAGCTCTGTATTCACTAACTATTGCATAAATCTGGAGCTGGAGCTGGGAAAGGCTACACATGATACATACTGCCTCTGTAACAACTTCCAGAAATATAAATTAAGGAATTAAGGACATCTTCACACTATTAGTTTCTGAAGAATACAACATCCAGCAGTCATTTTTTATTTCAATACTCATCATGCTGTTGTAATGGGGAGACAAACAGAAGAAAATAGAAATAGTTATTAATTCAGAAAGTCCTGTCCTGTATGCTGATAGCCTGAAGAAGCTGGCATTTGGCAGGAACTTACAAAAGATAACTGGACTTAGATATTCTTTAGTATTTAGTCCTGAGTTGGCCTTTGTCTGAATTCACCATTTCTGAATAAAGTAGCATCTTGGTCTGTTGAATCACTGTGCCACCCCTCCATTTTCTGTTTGTTCATATACCTAATTCATTTCTATTCATTTTCAGTTTGTTACACATATATAACATGATACCTAAAATTCCAAGGCTTTATTTACATAAAAATAGTTGCATTGTAGCTCTGTAGCTACAGTAGTACCTTCTTAATGACCTAGCTATGCTAGCTGAGCACATGATTTTTCAAATGCAGCCTGTTCTCTTCATGTGGTTTCATAGGATGTCTCTGTTCACAAACTGAAATGAAGTGCCACACCTGTGGAGCAGTTAAGGCTAAAGCCAGCAGAAGTAGAACTGCCTCCATCCATCCATCTTACAAATGTGACATTCAGAGATTGATACTTGGTTGTCTGCAAACCTGTAGTCAGCTTAAAAAATCATTAAAATTCCGATCTTCTAGCAAATATGTGGTTATGGTAATACCTCTGTTATAATTGTGAGACCAAATCATATATATAGCAGAGCCTGGAAGCTGTAAGAGTAGAAGTACTTGTACTGAAACCAGTTTATCATCTTGAATTCTTGAATTGACTCAAACTTTAGTGTGCCATGTAGGTTGGAGTGGGCATTGCCATCATCTGCACACAGAAATGAAGTAGTAAAAGAAATATCATGCCTAGAATCTATTCTTTTTGAGTAAAACTATATGAATGAAAAAAAGGTATAAAAAATATTGGCTTGGTTACCAGTTCTAAGGAGGACTATACTGAACCATGAAGAATAATTCCTAAAGTTTCTCTGAGGAAACAGTTTAGTAGCAATCTGTGCAAACCCCGAGGACCAATGTCCTCAAAGGTAAAGTTGTTTTATAATAATTACCATAAATATTAATTTAATTTCAAAAGAAGAGAAGGCATTCTTACATTTTTCATTGCAAAGCTGAGTTAATGAAAGCACTTTGCAACCACAGGGAAGTGTGTATAGATTTTGAATGTGCTTGCATATAAAATAAAAACTCAGTTTCTGAGGAATTTCACAAAATCAGCACTCTAATGACGGCAGTTTAAGACTCAGCCATATCTACATGCTTATCAAATACCAGTTATTTTGTTGGAGCCATGTATGCCAGCATAAATTCATTGCCCCTCCAAGCTCAGCCCTGTGCTTGTTATCTTTTTGACACTGTGGTTTATGTGACACCTCTGTCCCAATAAGTGATGTGATCCTTACCTACAAGAATGATCCCCTGCTTTGATAACTGTCTCCATCTTGTAACAACATCAAGATTATTGAATTAATAGAATGATAATGTGATTCCATAGATCTTGTTAAAACAGTATTTCCTTCATAATAGATAGAGTGTGGCTTATTTCCTATTTTTATTATTTATGCACCTCTTCCAGTTGTCTGTGAACAGGGGAGACAGATAAAAGTTAAAAGAATGTGTATATATATTTCAAACTTTGGGGCTTTTTAACTACAATATGTAGCATGTTTAGCATTTGGTGTATATATAAATAGTATGTAAAATATGCATATATATATATATAAATATGTTTAACTGCTATATTGGGGCTTGGATATAGCTCATCATTTAACACTTTAGTATGTTATGTGAGGACTTTAAAATACAGTAGAAAGGATTTTGTGAAAATTATGTTATAGAAAGTATGATGGAGCATGCTGGGAAGTTACACATTGTGAAAAGCTTGCTATAAAATGGTTTAAGGTATCAAAAAGCCAGATGCTCACAAATCCAGTGTGCTAATCCTTTTGGCCAATAGATATAACATTATGTACTTCCTACGTGATACTAACTTCTAGGAATTTCAGTTTCTTTTCTATGTTCCACTGTCATGCTTCCACAAGTCAACCCTAGCACAAGAGGCATTTGTGCTCCATAGTAAAAACCTGAGGATTTTGTAGAGATATTGAAGTAACACAGGTACCCACAGTGTTGCAGTCATAAATATTTTGTTACATTTTTCTAATGGTTCTTCATAATTGTCCTTACATCCTCGATGTATAAAAGGCAAAGAAATGTTAGACACCAAAGAACTAAATTCATTCTCACAGAGTATGTTACTGCATATATAGATTTTATTCAGCCTGAAATCTCCTTTCTTTTAATGTTCCATGGGCACTGAAGTCTGGATGATTGGAGTGAGTTGAGGGTTGTGCAGATGATTTTTCTCAAAGATCTGTGCACGCTGCTCCCACCAGATTCATTTCCAGAACCCACTCATTGTGCTGTTACCTACAAAGTAACCAGAAACTGATCAATAACTGAGAAATGTTCATTTCTCAGTGTCTTTGCATCCTAAATTGGAAGATTTGATTTGACATAATGCAACAATTGACACTGTGGTTTTCTTCAAAACTCATTCATTTAAGGAATTGCTTTAGGACATCTTACATTGGGCAAAATTTAGCAAGATTGTTGCTTTTGCCACTTCAATGAGTTTGCTGTTGAGAAACTCCCAGCAATGTCTCGGTCAACACTGCTGACTACAAACAGATAGAGAGACAGATAGATGTGTATACATATTTTTTTTAAAGCAGGACCTAAAGCTTTGCACTTCCCAAAGTAAAGGTAAATAGTCAGCTTAAACCTCTTCAGCAACTCTATAAACATGAAGATGCCAGCAGCATGTCCTCTTTTCTATTACCTGTCTGTGTTGTTCTTCCATGTGTAAATCCTGCTCTAATTTCTTTGTGCTTGTTGCCACTATTTGATATTTATACAGAGTTCAAAAAGTTTGCAGAGAAAAAAAATCCAACTTAATAATCCTTAACCGGTCTTTTAATTGATTCAACCATTCATATTTCTACTTTTCCTCTCTTTAAATATTTTTTTCTAGCCATTGTTGTGACTTGTAACAGAGTCTGAATGCCCATAATTTAGAAAACTCTTCATTGAACATAGGCTTGAGGTTTTTTACCAGATTGATAAAATTATATTTTTTGTCCTCAGTTGGGTTTGCCATGGTTGGGACTAGTAACTATTCCACTGAAAGAAGCAAAAGAGTAGTGAAAATTGTGAAATCTTTTACAATTTTAGTGGATCAGTATCAGTAGTAATAAAACTGATCCAGCATTGAACATTTCATTTGAGATTCATTAAGTATTCAATTTATAACATTTTTATTGTGACTTTTCAGTACTAAAATGCTCTGAAATTTGTTATAGTAATTTTGGGTCAAAAAACACGATTTTCAAAACATTGTTAACACTAGTTTTTCAAGGTTGCATACTGTCAAAGTCAGGTTCATCTCAAAGCAAAACTTTTGCTTTGGAATTTCCTTCACTAATAAATATTCTTACAAGAACATATTTCTAAAATGTTCTTTTAGGAGGAAAAAGAAAGCTGAATTGTTCGTAAGCAATATTTTTAACCCTTTAGAATTGCTTGTGAATCACATAAGTTGCTTTTCGTGCTATTGTCTAATGCTCGTATTTTATAGTGCAGAACTGGATTGTTCTTCTGCCAATTTGGGCATGAGCAAAACTTTGCTACAGGACCTGCAAACCTTAGTTATATTTTAGTAGTGTTTTATGAAACACTAGTTTTGAACCTCCTAGAATTTTTGGATGGAAAATGTTTTTCAGTTATCACTTTTAATTTAAAGGCAAGTCTGAGTCTCTTCTTACAGACTTGAAGAGCTGTGGCTGCTCTGGTATCATGCAGAAGGTGAGACATGATCTTTTCATTAGGAGTTCTGTAAACAGTGTATATATGTGAATAATGTAATAATGTCTTTTGTCAAGAGGAAAATATTCAGGGTCATGCAGTATTTAAATGAATATGTCTTGGTTTTGGTAAGCCCAGTTCTAGAAACAATCCTCATTCCTGAGGTCAGTTCTAGGGGCAGCTGTTGTTACTGTCAAACTTGGGGGCAAAGCTGTAGCTTTGATTTCAGAGGTAGGTCAGGTGTTCAGGTACAAATGTACATTTTCTTATGTTTGTAAGATACAGTCCAGTGTAAAAAAAAAAATTGATAAAGTTTTAACTGATACAGCAAGAAATTAGTAAGACAATAGTAGTGGAAAGAGTGATATAGCCATTTCATTCCAAAATACACATTTTGTTGGTAAATGGCATTATTTTTTAATCATTAATTTTATCTTTGGAAAAAATTTACATATTTTTTACACCTGTATGTACATGTCTACAGATAATAATTGGCTTTAATTGATGCAGAGAAGCTTTGTGTTAAATGTCCAATAATTTTGGGAAACGAGCAAAATAAGAAACTGCTGGAAGGGGAGGTGTTGTAGAATTCCTCTTGGTTAAGTTTTGTTGAAATATTTTAGACAAAAGTCTGTCAGAAACCAATCCATTTATTTTGCATTTGAAAAGGAGGATGTGGTAGCTCATTTGCCAAGGTATCCTTTTGGTCTGCAATTTGCATAACAATTTTTTATCAAGAAATACTTTTATTTTGGTTTATTTCTTTTAATTAAAATTCAAATTAGATTGTTTTTCAGTCCTTACAACAGTTATGCCTATATGTATGTTTAATGAAAATCAGTTTGTGAAGTTTTGTTATGAGTAATCCAAATAGTGTAACACAAAGTTATATCTATTTTTTCTTAGAATAAATATATATATGTGAATAATGTAATAATGTCTTTTGTCAAGAGGAAAATATTCAGGGTCATGCAGTATTTAAATGAATATGTCTGGGTTTTGGCAAGCCCAGTTCTAGAAACAATCCTCATTCCTGAGGTCAGTTCTAGGGGCAGCTGTTGTTACTGTCAAACTTGGGGGCAAAGCTGTAGCTTTGATTTCAGAGGTAGGTCAGGTGTTCAGGTACAAATGTACATTTTCTTATGTTTGTAAGATACAATCCAGTGTAAAAAAAAAAATTGATAAAGTTTTAACTGATACAGCAAGAAATTAGTAAGACAATAGTAGTGGAAAGAGTGATATAGCCATTTCATTCCAAAATACACATTTTGTTGGTAAATGGCATTATTTTTTAATCATTAATTTTATCTTTGGAAAAAATTTACATATTTTTTACACTTGTATGTACATGTCTACAGATAATAATTGGCTTTAATTGATGCAGAGAAGCTTTGTGTTAAATGTCCAATAATTTTGGGAAACGAGCAAAATAAGAAACTGCTGGAAGAGGAGGTGTTGTGGAATTCCTCTTGGTTAAATTTTGTTGAAATATTTTAGACAAAAGTCTGTCAGAAACCAATCCATTTACTTTGCATTTGAAAAGGAGGATGTGGTAGCTCACTTGCCAAGGTATCCTTTTGGTCTGCAATTTGCATAACAATTTTTTATCAAGAAATACTTTTATTTTGGTTTATTTCATTTAATTAAAATTCAAATTAGATTGTTTTTCAGTCCTTACAACAGTTATGCCTATATGTATGTTTAATGAAAATCAGTTTGTGAAGTTTTGTTATGAGTAATCCAAATAGTGTAACACAAAGTTATATCTATTTTTCTTAGAATAAATATCTGAATGCCATTAAGGTAGTCTCTGAGTTGTTTCTAAAACTAAATAAAAGTGAGAGGTAAATAGAATTTTATACAGAAAATATTTTTGAATATTTGACATAGAAGTCTGTGTCTCAAATGTTGCAAAAGGTTCTATACTTATTTCAAATTTGCACGATCATGTAAGTAATACTGAATATTCTTAGGCTCAAAGCTTTGTGATTAATTGATTTTGTGTCTAGAGAGACAAATAAAAACAAATTCTTCTAAATCTATAATTTTCAGGGAAGTTATGTTCAGAGAGCTTTGAAAGTACTGCTTTATTAAATCCTAGGCACTTTCATGAAATAAAGTTTTGAAAAAAAATTTAAAAAATAAAGACTTAACAACGTACTGATTTTAAAACAAAGGGAGAATTGTTTTCACCCACTTCTCCATTCTGGGGCTGTGCTTGCTCTCTGAGTTGCAGGGAGTAAGGGAGTGGAATTCCTGCCCTGCCAGGCTGAAGGCAGGAGAGGAACCAGCTGTGAGGCTGCTGCTGCAGCTGCGGGAGCCGCGGGCCTGGCCAGCCCAGGGCGTGCGTGGGGCGTCGGTGCTAAGCCAGAGCAGAGTGGCTGAGAGAAAAGGGAGCTTCTGGAGCCTGCTGGTCAGCCATCAGTCCTGGTCAGTGAGACCCTGCAGTGCAGCTCCCAGCCCGGCTTTCAGGCATTCCCTGGTAAAAAGGGAGGTGGGACATGGCCCTGGCCATTGCAGCCTTTTAATGAAATGCAATAAACCCCACTTCTGTGTATTTTCAAAGTCAATATTTTCAGTGAAATAAGTGTCAAAATATTTTCTTTTTTCTTATTTGCTTGTCAGAACTCCTTTTTTTTTTCTAGAAATAATAATTTAACATGGTTTATATTAATTCAAACTTAGGGTGTTCTTTCATACAGTGCTTGGTTTGGAATGTGCTGCTGCTATTTTTGACTGTGAGGAGTTGTGCATTCAAAACATCGTCCCTCGTAGGCCTATTAAAGCTCTTCAGTTCCCTATAAATATTGCATCATAAGAACTTTAAAAATATGCATTTTGTTTAGTAGTCCTGGATGTGCTATATATGGGGTTTTTTTCTGACAAGCAGCATCCAAGATCTAGTAAATCACAATTCTGATCATCTTTTGAAAACATAAATAATGCTTCTGTAAACCTATAATGTCATCCTTAACAAAAATGCATTATTTAAGAAATATAAAAAATATTTCAAGGTGGGTTGATGAAGATGTGTTCATACAGTGAAATAATCAAACTATTATCAGTATACAAGACTGAAGAAAATATGTAGAAAATACATTGTACCATTTTTATGATTCCTCTTGAGAATGAGTTAGTTCTAATGGAGGTGGTCTGCCAGTTTTATTTAAAGATCTGTACTTAAAAATGACTAATTTTATAGCATGTATTTTCTGTTTATGTGCCTGTCAGTTTTAAACAGCCTTTTATATGTAAATGCACAATGACAGTTCTATATTCTGTGTCATTTCATCACTAGAGTTTTTCATGCTGTTGGAATAATCCCTTAACAGATATTTATAGAGTTTTTACTGTTATTTTGACAAATCAGACATTGTTATTAAAGTGATAAAAGAAAGTATTTTTAATGCTTTTTTTCATTTGAAGTTCTAAACTTTTTTTAAGTGTTTCCTAGTTCTATTTTAGTGAACCTTTTACAGAAATTGTTTCTTTCTAGTTCCATTTTTTATGCTAAAAAAAAATCTGTAAACCAGTTCTTGGAACTTGTTTCTAAACAGGTATATCACTAAAGATCGATCCTGATTGCTCTTTCAGTCATTTCATTGTTATTATAGCCAGCTGTGTGTTCCATTAAGTCAACTCATGAACATCATACACTTTACCAGTGCTGGATGTGGCTCCCCTTAGAGACAGATTGTTTACCTGTAATTATCAAAGCAAACAAACACTGGTTTATTATCTGTAATATCTGTGCTTTGGAAACGTGTTGCCTTTTCATGGGTGATGCACTCTCAAGGTAACAAGTTTGGAGGATTTCAGCTGTACTGTCCATTTCAGTGCATGCCTAAGCAGTGGCAAAGCATAGAATGGTTTGAGTTAGAAAGGATTTTAATGTGTCTGGTTCCAATCCCCTGCCATAGGCAGGGACACCTTGCACTAGACCAGGGTGCTCAAAGCCCCATCCAATCTCACCTTTAACACTTCCAAGGCTGGGGCTGCACAACCTCTCTGGACAACCTGTTCCTGTGCCTTACCTCTTCACATTTAAGAGTTTCTTCCTATATCAAAAACTCCCTTCTTTCAGTTTAAAGATAGATAGATGTCTTATCACTGCAGGAAGAGAACACTGTAATTTCTGAAGAAATCTCTAAATTTGCTTCATTCCCTAGGTAGCACTTCATATTTTGGTACTAAAGCTGTAGACTACAAACAAAATGAAAAAAAAACCCAAATAAAGTATTTCCATAGTCTTGAAAAAAAACCCAAAACATTGGCAGGTGGTATAGAAAGTCAGTGAAAGGACAGAGACACTCACCTGTGTCTAATGAAGGAGGTGACATTTCAGTAAATGGAAGGTACTTAAATATATGCTGTGTGTTGGCAGTTTCCCAAGACTGCTGATGGAAGTGTTCCTGGGGAAAGGAGCAGTGTATTGAGGAAACTGCTGCTTTGAGCTGTGTTGTGAGTGGGACTGGGACTGGCTAAATTCCTGGTGGGAGGCACCAGGATAGCAGAAACATTCAAACAATACCAGCTGTTGAAACCATGGACAGCTTTCAGGTCTCTCCTTGACAGACACTGCTAAACTGTATTTACCCCAGTTTATCTGTGGGTTTTTCACCCCAGAGCCCTGTGGCTTTTCAAATGAACTTTCAAAAAGTCCAAATTCATCTTGCCTAACCTAGGGCATTTAATTTTAAGTAGTCTTGTGAGAAGCAAAGTCAGTCTAACCTGTGTCTGCAGTAGAAAACAGAGACAGTAGAAAAGTGAGGACAGTGCTGGTTTTACAAGGATGGGACTAGTCAGTGGATTTGCACATTGTCTTCTGTTGCCTCTAGAAAATGCTCAGGGCAAGCAGACGTATCAGTAAGATGGTTAAAATGTTATTATTGTATAAACCCTGGTACATAAAATAATACGAAATTAGTAATGTTAATATTCTAATGAGTTCCCTGTCAGGCTCAGGTATCTAATAAGAGACAAAGAGGGGGAGCTTTTGCTATGATAAATTTGTCTTTTTGGCTGTCATGCTAATACTGAAAAAGTATCCATGCTAATAAGCATGTCACAGTACACCAGGGCATATCTGACCACAGTCCTGAAACACTGCATTTGATATACAAATAGGTGTGTTTGTATGACCAAACAGCAAGACAGATTGCAAAACAAGATCAGAAATTTCTACTCATGTATGTATATGGCTGCACTTTCTATAGAACAGAAAAAGTTGAAAGCCTCTTATTCATATAACACATCACAAGACCATGAAATGCTGCAGTGGTTTCTACTTGACTAGAACTTTAAAACACACCTTTGCATTACACACCCAAAAGGCACATAAACAATAAGTACTGAGAAATTAATCTAAACTGCACTGCATTGTTTTAAAAGTTTTAATTAATGAAAGTCTCTTTTCAAATTGCTATAGAAAGGTCAGATATAGAAAGGTTCACGTAAATGTGAAAAAGTACACACAGCAGTTCCTTGGCCTGATGAGTGATTTCTTGCCTTAGTTCTAGCATCTCTTGACAGTGTTGGTCACTGTTTCTGTTTTCTTGTGCTGTTTTAATCTGTGGCTGTTCAGTGGGGAGCACTAATAGTAATGGTTAGAAATTAGTCGGTCACTGCATCATCTCCTTATTCTCTTTACAGCCAGCTTTACCCATTCATTGTCTTCTTGTACACAAAATTAATTTTCTTGTAGGGAAGAGCTTGAAAGCAACTTGCTCCAGCTGCTCCAAGAAGCAGATAGATGGGCTACAGACCTGCATTTCATGATTGCTGGTATGGCCCCCTTTTATCACAGACTGATCAAAAGAGCCTAAAGTGGACAGATAAGGGATTTTATTCAACTACCAGACAGGGAAATAGGTGCATTGGCTTAATCTCAACACTTCATGAAAGCCTGAGAATTGTCCACATGTCAGCTGCTCTTTGGGCCAAATGATAGTTTTTATTGCTTAAATTTGACTGAGATCCATCCCTTTTACCCAGAGGTAGGAACAGCTAACACCAGTTAATCCCCATGCACTCCTGATAAAGGTACATAAAGCTACAGAATACTTGTCAGCCTTGACAGGGTAAATGGAGCACTGTCCTATTGATGGCTAGTTTGGCTGAGATCAAAAAGTGTTTCTTTTATCTCTGTCTAAATAATATACATAAGATATGCTACTGATATGCTTGGATATTCTGTTTTCAATCTTCTGCACCTTCAGCATGTGCCTTTGCTATGGCTGCCATGACTCAAAGGAGAAGGGACAGGATTTGGAATGGAAATCTTGGGTATGTTTGTGTGTCCTGAGAAAGGTGGCAATGATACCCAAATCATTGTGGTCTGGGTAGCCTTACCATTCTATCTGAAACAGTCCTAAATGGGGTTTTTACATCTTATGTGCAAGGGTTACAAGAGAGAATAGCACTGTAATGCACCTGCTAGCCACAGTTCATGCCTAGAGTATGTTTATGTCAGCTGGAGATTTTTTCTGTTTTCACACCAATATAAAGTTATTTTCATTTTGCTGGTAGTAAGAGCTATATGTTGTTGTTTAAGAAATGGGGGGCAGGGAGGAGGGAGGGGAATGGGGAGGGAAAGGAGTAAATCTTTTAGACTAGGAAAAATATGTTTTCAAATGTTCATTTTGAAGAAATATTTTCTTAAGATCTAATTGATCCCAAGATTAGGCACAGAACATGCTTATGTGCACATTTACACATACAGCAGCATAGACTGATTCTACATGGGCATACAGAAGCAGCTGGAAAAGCCCTGTCCCCCCCACCCCCCACCTTTGAAGAGGAGCCAGGTTTTCTAAACATTGTGCAAGGGAAAATTGCACTGCCTTTTTCCATAACTTTAAGCTCAGGGAAAAGATGCAGAAAACGAAGGCATAGGAGTGTCTCAGTGCACAGAAAAGCATCAAGATAGATAGATGTGAAGGTCTGGCAAATATACATATGTCCTTTAGTCAGACTCTGGCTGGGGATTCTTTGAAAATCATACTGCACAGATGCTGGTCATGCATGTTCTAATATAGCAATCTCCATAATTCCAAAATAGGCCCTGATTCATTCTCCTGGTTTTGCACAATGTATAATGTTTCATTTTAGTTCCCTGGCTAGTTGGTGAAAAGGGAGGAACACATTTCAATTCAATATTTCAAGTATTCAAATGTAGTTGAGCTGAATTACTTTCTGATTGTATCTGAGTTTGTGTTTACTATCTGAAGACTTTTTTTGGGGGAAAGTGGAGTTTCCACCATTTTGTATTTACAAGTTTCACATTCTTGAGCTTTAAGCTGGGAAATGGCACAAGTGTTGTTCTGGTGAGCTGGGAAAGATGTTTCTCTTGGCTAATCTTTACTTCCTCTTAAAGCAGAAACTCTTAGAGGGGGCCAGAACAATTATGCACTTTGTGAAGATCTGGAAATACAGATGAGTACCTTCAGCCCGTGCACATTTTACAGAACAAACAAAATGCAAATGCAGAAAATTTTAAGGAGGTAGTAATTGAGTTTCATGGGATGGAGTTTGATTTGGCCATGTGGGGAAGGAATATTTCAATTTGTTTGGATGCATTTTGTTGGAAAACAAAAGTCTCAAATTGAATTGCTTTAAAATACAATGTGCTATTGGAGTTCCTTCAAACTAGTAAAAAACTAAGTCACCATGTCATTAGTTAGCTGAAATTTTCTAAAGTTGTCTTGTGTCCACTGAGAATTGAAACACAACCAGGGAAAATCCCATCATTAGGAAAGTATATTGATTTTTTCAAATTGTAAGATTGACAATACATTTTAATTTATACTATTTGATGTATACACTAAAGACCATCTGTAGGTCACATAGTCCTGGTTTGAAAACATACAAGATATTGCACTTCAGGAATAATTTTAGTGTCGCCAAGTGTCTACACCTGGGTAGTTCTTTTCTTCTTCAATTGTGTGGGGTTCACTCATGCACTGCTTGGTTTTTCCTGATGTCTAAAGGAAAGGAAGTCTTCTCATCACCAAATGTAGCATGCCTACATGGGGAGGTTTTCTTGTAATTCATGGAGATAAAGCTCTCGCACAGAACAATTCAAAATTGAGAACAGAGCTCAATTTATTCAGTCTGAATTGCCACCTGAAAGAGCTTCTCTCTTTCTCTCTTAACTGTATAAATAGTATATACAGTTTATAATTTATCCTGTTAAAGTTATGAACTATGGTTTGCCTGGCTGCTGGCTGCACACTTGCTGGCATTGTCTTGTGAGTGGGAAACAGTGCAGGTGGATTGGGGGTTTCTGATATCCAAATAGTACAATACTTCTGGAAAACTGATTTGGGTGGTGAGCCATATAGTCCTTGGGCTTTCTGTAGATCTTGTGATGATAATTTTTTACATGTACTGTAGCTCATTAGAAACTGGACTGAAAAGTGAATTATTACTGGCCATCAAATAATTTCAAACATCAGTAATTCATGGGTCTCATTGATCTGAGGCAGATAAGTATTGTTGCCCCAGAACTTCATACCCCATTACTCACATTTCAAGTCCATAAAGTGTTACATTTTGAATACCTTTAAACTGAAAAATAAATTTAAGTTTCTGTTTTAATTCTTGTTCCTCTAGTATTTGAAATGTATGTGTCAATGAAGAGTTGAATTATACATTGCTGTATAGATGAATAAGCTATAACCTTTCATACATGTTCATATGGCTGGGTAGTCAGAGGGAAAAAGGCAGACTACCTTAAGCAGCAATATACAGGGGTGTCATTACCTTTGATCTTTTTCCTTGTCCTGTTTGTAGGTTTCTGTGTTTCAAACTTTCAGCATTTGTGTGTCTGTTCATTACTGCTTCTCTGTGGAAAAAGTGGGATACCTTGGGCAAGTTCACTTCTTCCCAAGGATTCTCACTGCCTCTCAGACTTGAAAGTGCAATTTGCTGTAAAGCACTAGGTAACAACATAGAATTTGAAATCCATTACTCTGTACTGATAAGGTTTATCCTGAAGAACCTTTATGTACACTGACCATGGCTTGGAAAATGATATCACAAAATCAGAATTTTTTTTTTCATTCAGTTATAGTATTATATTCAGTGTAGCAAGAAATGGTTTTGCATGACAGTACACATGTAAATGTCAATGCATATGTCATTTACAGTTATCTGGGTGTTCTGTGAGATTCACAGTGATCATGTT
>JALJVW010000910.1:29050000-29067500 GCA_024865655.1 Emberiza elegans
GACTCTCCTCAAAATCAGTAAAAACTAAAGGAAGGATTTGTTGCAGTTTTCATTCTCAGTACCTGACTTTCAAAATAGAAGGAACTTGGAATAAAAGTAGTGTGTCTTTGCTGGTTGTACTTGGTGAGATTGGTCAACACTTCTTTTGAAAATATGTGTACAGTTTTTTAAGGCTTCTGAAAAATGCAAAAGCTTATTACAGGTGCAGGCTATCTGTCCATTTGCCCATTAAAAATATGATTTTATAGGTAACAAGTTATATAAATTTGTCTGATCCCTATTGTCGATTAGTTCATAGGAACAATAGGTGAGTGTTTACCTGGCAAGCCTCTTTACAGCTTAAGCTGAATTTTTAATGCACAACAAAAAAGTGGTGTTAAATATACAGCCTTAGTCTCCACTATTTCTCTATTAAATTGATCTGAGATAAACCCAGACTTTTTATTCTTCAAAGAAGCTCTGTTTTCATTTTTTTGTCCATGTTCATCTATCTAATTTCCAATATCAATGTTTTCATTACAAGATAGAGCTTTTCTTTAATTTGTATATTCACATGCAGAAATAAAACAATTTACAGTTGTTCTTGCCTGAACATTTAAATGTGTTAAAAATTGTTCTTTAGATATCTGGATTTTTTTTTAGCAAGATTTGTAGGCTAATCCATAAAATGGGGGATAGCCTGCAACAAAAACAAGAGAAACTACAAAATATGATGGACCCTCCATCTGGATCTATCATGGGGCCAACAGATTTATGTGTTCTTCAGAGGCTGTCCCACCCATTGTGTTTTGTAGGTTTGCACACCCAGTCATCTTCATGGCAGTTAGGAGTTCAGTGTCTTTGAGGATGCCAAGCAAGAAATAAGTTGCAGTTATAAATCATGTTTCACTTTGTCACTTTAATTTTTCATGAGAGGTTTAACCAAGAATTTTGGGGAGTCTGTGACCTGCTCAAAGGAACAATCCTATCTCTTCACTGGGTCACTCTACTTGAACTGATTCTAGAGACATTTCTATGAAAAAGAGTCAGAGATTGCCTCTCTGCTACATTTTTGTAAAATTAGATCAGAAATCTTGGAAAACACAGACATTAAATCAAAGAAATGTACCGAATACATATAATTGGTCATAAAATAGCAGGTTTCAGATATTCTTCCAGCCCAGATAGCACAGTAGCATTATGCCAGTAAGAAATAAAGTACAGTGTGGTGTATCACTGAAGGCTGTGAAATGTACCAATTTACATTACCTAATGACAATTAGAGAAATCTCTTTGCTTAATGTGTTCTGCTGATGTAAATTTCAAGCAGTTTTCAAAATGCCTTGTCCTTTATCTGTGGGAAAGAATATATGTATCATGTATGATACACACATATGTATCAATCAATAAAATTCTTATAACGGCAATATTATCTACATAAATCTGTATTTTTAATAATGGTCTTGACTGCCAGTTTTTTTCATGCTTCTGTCTATGATCCTGAAAAACAGGTATATTAGTTCTCTAGCTTATACAGTTGAACTGTTGAAAATTATAGGAAAAACAAATTTTGTCAGAAAAGCCATTAAAATGTATTGCAAAGCAAGCATGTCTCCATGTATGAGAGCATGTACACAGTTAAGTAAATTCAGAGCAGATACTATAAAAGCTAACACAAATAGCTGGTGGAGGGGAATCTGTATTTCAGACTGGTGAATAGAGGACTCTTGTGGTACTGTGAGTCTCGTTAAACTCCTCACAGGCTGGAGTCTTTAGCACAGAGTATGAGCAAATCAGTGCTAGTTTCAGAGTTCAGTAGATTTTCACTCAGTTTAGATCAAAATATTCGTATTTTGCTTCATATTATAATAGTAAGCATGTTAGTGTTAGTAAAGTTCTTGCAGGGTTTAAAGGTTAAAGGAAATAGTTTAACTGTGTTTAATTGTCCATCTTCCTCTCTGCCTTCTCATATCTGTGTGACCTGTGGTAGTTGAATAGCATCACTCAGATAAAATTGTTACAAGCAGACGAATTCAGATCTCAAGTAAACAGAGGAAACTCTTGGTGACTTTCAAGGAAATTGAATAGTGACTCTTATCAGTGAATTTCATTCTTTGCTCATGCATCCCAAAGTTGTAAAAATCTGTCTTGCCTTTAGTACTTGCTAAACTCAAAATAAAACATTATTGTATAGGTATATGCTGTTTCCAGTGCTACAAAACTAGGTGTTACAAAGCATAGCAACCAAAATTAATCATCTGACATTTAGGTGTCTACCAGAGTGAGTCTGCACTCCATGGAGAGAGACAGGCACATTCACAGTGTGGGCTTAGTTCCATGTTAAAATAAATCCCTAAGTTAAATCAGATATACTACCCTCAGTATTTCTTTATTCTGTTGATAATGGAAGGAGTACAGGGATAGATGAGCTTAAATTCCTCCCCACAAGTTTCTGATTGGAAATCTGGTTTGTCTTTTCCATTTGTATTTTAGAGCAAAACCTTTAGAATTTTTATTCTTAAAATTCATTTGATGTTTGCCAAAAGATTATCTACTTTTATTAAAGTCTGGTATGTTTACTTTCAGACTCTTAATTAGTCAGTGATTTAAGACCATAGTTTATGCTGTGGTGAATTGTGTGAACGTGGTATTCTGTGTAATATTATATGAGGTAATTTCTTCTAAAAGTAAATTTCAGTGGATTTGTGTTTCTTTTTTCCTCTGTTTCATTTATATAAAGTCTTTTGGGATAGATTCAAGTAATAGAAACATTAGAAGAGTTTTTCCTCCTAAAATTGGCTCATTATTGAATTTATTATTAATAATATTATTTTTGCTTATTTACAGAAGACTGGAATGTCCCACAACATCCCACAAAGCAGTATTTATGTGCCAGCTTGCTATTATATACAGAAAATGTATTTGAACTGTACTAGACAAGCGAGTGGCTGCTTTTTTATGGGTGGAAAGCCTGGCTTGCTGACAGCTGTTTGACTGTGTCCTGCGTAGCTGGAGCAATGGTCTCACATTGTGTGCCTGCCACAGGCTCTTCCATAGGACTTTTCTCTCCCACATACACAATCAAACATACTGGCTGTGTCTTTCCCACTCATGTGTATATTGCTGAGGTGGGTGTGTGGCTGTTTATGCATTTGCAGACACTTGATCTCACTGTATAACAAGTGGACAATAAAGCCATGTCCAAAAGAGCACTTACACAAAAATTCATTCTTAGAGTTTAGTGGAAAAACTAATTATCTAATGCCAGGGTTTCCCAGCTTTCACTTTTCAGTTAGGAATGCTGAGAACACAATTCTCTCTGCAGAGACCGGGTGACTGAGGTGGCAGTCCTTGCTGTGTACTCTGATTTGTCCATGACGTTTTTATTCCTGTATAAATCAGATCTTCTTAAAAGACTGGCTGAGCAAGAATTTTTTTCTTCTACTGAAGTGATTTATTATGCAAAAAAATTTTAGGCTAAGTTTCTTTATTGTGGAAAACATTTACTGCTTAAAGATACTTATTTTGCTGTCTGCCTTAATCATATCCTTTGAAACAGTCTCAATAGATTTTTCTATTCGTAACATTATGACACTTGATAAGATGATTGATTATGAAGTGTTGAGAGCCCTGCCATGTGATCATTTATTTTTAAATACACATTTGTACTAGCCCATGCTTAAATTTCTTGCAGGAATATATGAGAGATGCGAAACATAAAGCTTGAGCCTGATCGAAACTGATGCCTCTGGAAATAGAGTGCCACAGTACTGTGGCCTTAAAATAACAGATTCTGACTGGAACTGGAACTTTACAGTGATAAATACTATGTAAAAATTATGGTCCATCTTTGGTACAAAATAAAAAAGATGTATTGCTGTGGTGCAGGCAAAGTAAAACGTGTTTGACGATGATATCTTTCTTTCCCTGTGCAGGTGCCTGTGTCAGTGGCCATGATGACTCCCCAGGTGATCACCCCTCAGCAAATGCAGCAGATTCTCCAGCAGCAAGTGTTGTCTCCGCAGCAGCTTCAAGCACTTCTCCAGCAACAGCAAGCAGTTATGTTGCAGCAGGTAATGTGTGTTACCTGCTTTGGACTGTTAGCACAGGGCATTCGCACAAATGTCAACCAGATTTTATGGGTCTTATTTTGTAATATTTCACTGCACTTTACACCAAAAAAGAATGAAAATAAACATGAAACTTCTCTGTCTCCAAATTTATTTTTTTTCCAATTGCAGAAGTGTGAAATCGCACTCAGAAACATTCAATATTATGTTAAAACCAGCAACAGCAGCAGTGGCAGATGCATTACAAATACCAAACAAATTGATGTTTAAATTTTCAAGCACTTAGGCACATTTTAATTGTAGACCTGCCAAAGGAAGTGCAAATAGAGTTGTAGATAATTGTTGCTTTAAAATTCATAACATTGTAGTGCTCCCTTTAGTAACATAAATGGTATGCAGTTTATGAAATTTCAGCTTAACAGCTTGTTTTATCAAGGGAAAAGGTTTTCTGTTTTGTTTTTTTACATACAAAAAATTTGTCCCAGACAAGGCTAAAAAGGAGGAGGAGGTTGCTCTTTCCTTAGCACAAAATCTGTCAGCTAATTGCAAAATAGGTGAACTTGTTATTCATACAGTAATGATAGTGTCAGTGATCAGTGCCTTGGTGTAACACAGAGTGGATTTTTGGGTGCATGCTCAATTGTCATACAGAAAACGATGTGTCTGTTTGTCATAGTCACAGCTCAGTCACTCGACTGTATGTTTAAACATTTTAATATCCAGTACCATGATTGTTACAGGCAATTCACCTTCAGTTAGGAATCCAGCATCCTGCTAAGCAGATTGACAGATTAATTACTTTTTTCCCCTCAGAAGCAGACAGTTTTGTTTGGCCTTAGTGACTTGTAGGTTTCTTGCGAGTGGACGAGTGCAGCTTCAGATTTGTTATATAGGACATGTAAGGAACTTAGGTATAGTTATTTGAGGAGTTAATTTGGCTCTTGCATTCCCTTTAGAATACAGATTTTCTATACCCTTCTGTTTAGGATATTTTGGAATCTGCATTGGAAAATTTCAGAACCGCCTTGGAAAAAAATGTATGTAGATCTGCCTCTTCAAATCACATTTTTTGTTATGAGGTGATACTTAATGGCTACGCTACCATATGCCAATCTAGAAGAGTTTAGGAGATTTATAATACTTGAAACTTTTGCCTTTATTTATTAAAGTCAAAATGGTTTATTCAGCAACAACTACAAGAGTTTTACAAGAAACAGCAAGAGCAGTTACATCTTCAGCTTTTGCAGCAGCAGCAGCAACAGCAGCAGCAACAGCAACAACAGCAGCAACAACAGCAACAACAGCAGCAGCAGCAACAGCAGCAACAGCAGCAGCAGCAGCAGCAACAGCAGCAGCAGCAGCATCCAGGAAAGCAAGCAAAAGAGGTAGGAGCTAAGACTGTAAGCTGATGCACACTAGTCTGAGCTGTCAGAAGCTTGGAAAAGACAAGACCAGTGTAGATCTTTTGCTATAGCAAGGATGCAGCTATCAAAGATTTGTTCTTATATTTTTACTGGGCTTAATAGCAGTGCTGGTATAATTCTCGTGCTTCCTTTTCTGAGGCCCAGGATTTGAGCAGTCTAGTCCTGCTGTCGTCTAATGTCCGCTAATGAATCTGAGTGTGCAAAGAACAAACTGTGGTGGACTCTGGACTGATTATCTTGTATTCACAGGCAATCTGTGTTGGGAAGGAGCCTTACTTTACTCAGTGGCACAGCTCAGAGAGCATGCAAATTTAGTCCATGGCTGAAAAAGAGCGATTGAGCACAGATTTCAAAGTCATAGGCCCCTGATTAATGAACTGCTACTGTAGGTTTGAAGTGGCGAGTAGAAAGTTACAGTTTGATGTGCTCATAAATCAACCTGACAAGTGGGTTTCTCAGGCCTAGCTTGCACTTGTCAGCAAACTGCATCAAATATAAACAGAATACAAACAAAACATGTTGAAGTAGTTAAATTGATCAGCAGGTATCCCAGACGTTGTCTTCAAGCTGCCCATTATGCAAACGTCGAGGAAGCAGTTGTGACCTCCTGAGGCTTTGTTTCTGTTTGGATTTGTGAATAGAATTTCAGACAGCCATCAACTACGGAATAGAAATTGCTCCCTTATTTCTCCGGAGGCTCTGGGCAATCCACATGACTTGCTCCATTATGCAGTCTGTTTTCCAGTGAGCGCATCAGAAGTTTCTCTTTTCCCCAAACTAGAAAGGAAAGGTCTTCCACAGCAGCTTGTCTTTTTCTGAAGTGTGACTGCCTTCTCATACCCTCCTGAGTCTTTGTAGACTCAAGTTTGTCTTGAAATGCCTCACAAAATTGGAACCTGTACTTTTGCTCTGTAATAGGGCATTTCGTTGCCTTGAATGCCATGCTCCTTGTAATATATTCCAACATGAAAAGAGAGTGAGCTAACAGGCCGGTGAAAGGAAGGCTACATCCCAGTTTACTAATAGATCACTGGAGACCATGTTCATGGGCCACTGCAGACCAAACTTAGTCAATTGGAAAAACAAGAGTGCTTTCAAATCACAGGCTGCTGTAAAAAGTTATACGTTTAGCATAGATAAATTTGTTATCATCTGCCATGAGCTGAGCTTTTTTTTTTATTCGAAACAGCTGTTATAGACTTTTTCTTGACCCTTTTCTTTAGTGTGTCGTTAAGTGTATCTTGCCATTTTCCCTAAAACCTAATAGCTTAAATGAATATAATAGAAAATTTCAAACACTTTCACTGCCTGAGTATTCTACAAATACCATTATTATTTAATAAATGAGTTTAAAAAGAAAGAAGCTCATTTTATGGTTTTGGCTTTCTAGCCTTCACGGTGCACTTTACTTTGTGCTGCATTTGCTTTTTTTTTTCCCCCCCATTCTCTTTGTAGCAGCAGCAGCAGCAGCAGCAGTTGGCAGCCCAGCAGCTTGTCTTCCAGCAGCAACTCCTCCAGATGCAACAACTTCAGCAGCAGCAGCATCTGCTGAACCTTCAGCGTCAGGGACTCATTTCCATCCCACCTGGCCAGTCTGCTCTTCCTGTCCAGTCTCTGCCACAAGGTATTTCAGTAATACATGATGGGAGAAATTTCTACATTCACAATTTTTTAACCATTCCATTTGCATCTGAACTTCAGAAGTTTCCCATTAGGACACCTAAGCATACTTTGTAATTGAAACTTTATTATTCATATTACCAAATTTTCTGGACACTGATAAATTTTGCAGCATATACTTTTGGAAAAATAAAGAAAGCTTTTTAGTGTTTTTTCCTAGATGGAAGGTGCATATTTATTGAGCTTATGTGCTGAAAACAATTTCTAATAGCAGCACAACTCAAGCATCATTGCTTTTCTCTGAGGAATCACTGAAATCTGATTTAGTGGAATGTTATTTCATTTAATATAAACAAAGAGGTATAAAATACATCTGACAGTGATATTAAAGCCATTCAAAAGCTCACTTTTCTTTTTCTTCTAATAAAATAAAGTCTTTGGCATTGAAAAGCACTTTGAATCATCAATTTATGACAAGTGAATTTAGGGACAAGCCTTTAGGATTTATTTTCTTTTCTATTCCTTTGTATTAAATAGGTTAAATAGAACAACAAGTTTTGAAGGTGGTGTTTCCAATAGTAATGAACTTTGACTGACAAATAACTGTAAAGACTTTTTGGAAAAAAAAAAATTCCTTTTGTCACTTTGATCAGGATTTCTCGATGATGAAAATGAGCTCAAACTCTACTACTTGAAAGAAAATAGGGCACACAATTTTGAAACGTAAATTAGCGTGGAGATAAATGCTGCTTACATTTTAAGATAAGGTCAGTCTTCCCATCTAGGGGACTCTGTCTATAACCTGTGAGGTATGTGTCTGTTTGTTTTACCATAGGGAGTTAAGTGTCTGTCATAAAAATTATACAATAATCTGATTTCTGATACCTCAGTCCTGAAATGAGCATTGTTTAGACTATGTTCATGACAGGTAACATTATTTTTAATTGGTGTTTATGCATGTAACTTGTTACTCCTTTGATTTCCTTTGAAATCAAAGCCTTAGAAATCAGATGAGCAAAAGCAGAGTACACAGCATATAGACAATGATCTAAAAAAACCCCAAAACCCCAAACCAAAACAAACAAAAAATAAACCAAACAATGAGAAAATCAGAAATTACAAATAAATGTGTTAATTTCATTGTGTAAAAACGCTATGACACAAGCATATCTAAAGTCATGAAAGCTAAAAGGAAAACGAGTCCTACTACACCAAGTAGAGTAGCAGTGGGGAGACAAGTTGATTCATAAATCTGGAGATGAGAGACTGGTAATGCTTGTTTCTTTTTGTAGGATTGGCTTGGACCAGAGTCAAAAAAAGCATGAAACACAGCTTCCCTCTGAACTGCTTTACCTTTTGCAATCTCCTTTTGTGCCATCTGTTGCTAGAGGAATTCCTCAGGTTTTCTCTCACATTAAGCTATCCCCATAGATTTCCCTCAGCACTCCTACCCAATTGCATTGATATTCATTGTTTAATGCAACACTCATTCATCTGCTAGTATAAAAACTGAGAAAAAAACCCATTTTTTATAGTCCTTAGGAGTAAACAGTTCTTTTAAAGACCTTTCTTTTACTCAAAGAATTAAGTCCAGCTGAACTCATAACAAAAAAGATTGGTAATAAAGAAATAAGAAATTAAAATATTTTATAGTTAAAATATATATGAACTGTTATTGTTGAAAGAAATTAATCTCTTTTTTGCTTTTACCTTGATTTTTTTCCTAATAATGAACTACATACAAGTATTAATTTCTTCCATTTTTAAATTAAACCTTCAGAATGGAATTAAGGTAACACTTTTGAATTAAAGTAACCACTAGATGTGGTAAAAGTATGGTTTTCTGCTTCTGCTGTGCTGTGAGAGATATGAGATAGTTATGCAGAAGGATTGACATGTGTAACACAAATATTTTATATGCATCCATCCAGTTTGCTCAGTTACATGGATGGCTAGAACACTGAAAGTAGCACAGTGTATTTGTGCTTGTAAGTTATTGGTCATAAAGAGTCCCATAAACAACAAATTATTGTTGGCAAAGTGTGAAAATATGCATCTTACAAGTACAGCTGTGAGGTTTGCGTATTTAAACAGTATTTTCTTCAAGTATAGTTTCTGCCTTTAAAGAACAGAAGTGTTTCCCATATTTTCTTGATGGTCATGTATCACAAATAAGATGCAACAGGTGTTTTAGCATCTATTTTGTGACCAGGTCTCCGCTATGCTGTATCCAAAACCAGTGATTTGCTGTGAGTTATTTCCATTTGTGATTGCATTGATGCTAGTTAAATGCAAATAACTGTAAATCACAGCAGTAAAAAGCCCCAGACAAACTAAACAAACACAAAAACACCAAAACCCGAAGTCTTGATCAGTCCATGTTGGAAAAGGAAAGATAGATGGTTTTTTTAAGTGATGGTTTTATTAAAAATTTATTGAAACATAAAAATAGAGTAGGTAGAAGTTATAAGAGTTATAAAAGTAATATTAAAATCCCCAAATTCTTGGTGTTTGTAAACTTCATAGGAAATCAGTATTTGACCTTTTTATTATAGTTCATAATTTTTATTCCACTCTTGGTTCTCTTTTTGATCCTTTCCCCTTAAATATATTGTGGGGAGGGCATTTTAAGGGTTGTCACAGCCTATGAAACTTTAAAACTTACCCTACTTTTACATCCAGACTGAAATGTCTGTCAGCCTTTTCACAAGCCTCTAGTAAAAAGAGAGTTGGACTTTTTTAGACACAGAAACCACAAAATTGCCATAATTTACAATTAATTACAAATCCGCTTATTAAGTTTATACTTTTTAAGTCCCTGCCTGTAATCCTTTTATCCTAAAAGGCAGCCTTTCAGGGTCCTCTGAAGAAGTGATAAAGTTAACCAGCCTGAGCCTAGAAATTTCTTCCTGCTTTAAAAAACCCTAGGTGAGCTGGGCAGGACCAGACGGGCAGGATGTGCCTGCCCATGGAGACACCACTGCTGCAGCTGCTGCCAGCCCTCCTGCACTCACTCAGCTTGTGGGGCAGCTCTTACTTAGCTCACACACTACCCAAAGCTTGCTGATCTCAAATTGAATTCCTCTCGCTAGAAGACGTGATATCTGATTACCTAAACAGATTTTTTTATTCTTGGGTTTGGGGTTTTTTTCAGTACAGAATTAGTTGGGTTTTTTTTAACAATGGCAGGAAGACTTTGAAGTACTTTGTATATCATGCCACCTAAATAAATACATTATTTCATTTTGATTTGTGATTACGTTTGCAGGTAACTGTTATTTAGAAGACTAAAGTGGGTTTTTTGCAGTGTTGCTGGAACATACCTCATGAACTCAGCAGTAATTACTTACCTTCATTAAACAATTACAACCAGTATTACCATCGCTCCCATTACCCATCTCTAATGCAATAAATTAGAGCCTGGCTTCTTTGCTTGCTTCCTAAAAACCTAGGGGTTTTTCTATACAAATATGGTATAAAGTCCAGTTTTAGGACTTGCAATCAACTCTTTTTTTACTTTTTCCTTATCTGAGTTTGCCAATGGGTGTTGGTATCTAAGGTAAAGATGCAGGACTCAAAGCAGTAATCTAAAAATGAGCTGGTTCATAATAAAAAAAAATCCCCGCCACCCACTTTATTTAATACTTCCTCCAGAAATTAATATTTCCATAAATAACTACTAATCTATTTTTAATAGTTTTGAATACTTCATGGTGAGGTAACTACTGAGGAGAATTAAAGAACTTCTTGTGCTTTCTTCATAATTTTTTTGTTTAATCTCATTCAGTAGTCTGAGTTTATATGTTCTCAAAATAAAAGATTATCTAATAAATAGATTTGCCAAACAGTAAGTCAGTCATTACATTTTTCTACTGTATCTTATTAACCTGAATGAACAGATGCTTTCTAGTACTTTTCAGGACCAGAAATGTGAGCTCTTTTATTAAAAAAAACAAAACAACAAACAAAACAAAAAAAAAACCCACAATATTTTGATTCAAACAGCATTAGCATTTTTAATGTTTTGCACTCCAGCAGATCTAGATACCACGACCATGTTACCTAATTTTGGTTGTTGAGATGAAATAGAGAAGACAGATTTTGAGATACCTCTGTAACAAACCATGTCAGGCTGAACAACCTGGCTTTGAAATCATGAGACCTCTGGGCTTCATATTCTTTTCTGCATTTAATCAGTATTTTTCAAAAGTGATGCGTCAAATTTACAAGATCTGGCAGTGACAGACCTTGTGTATGTATTTCTGATGAGCTATTAATCTTTCAAAACCTGGTTTCCTATCTTAGCTGCATCCTCAGTGCCAAGATAAGAGAATGCTCACAGCCCTTCTCTTGCCTGTGTTTTGAAGTCTTTACTTCAGGCAGAAGCATATTGTACTGTAGGTTTCCATGACTTCATGCAAACTTGAGCCAGACGACCCTAACACATATGTATGAATACATTCAACATGCTTTTTGTGACCAAGGATGAATCCTGGAAACTACAAGTTTCCAGGCTGCAAGTGGAGTAGAGAGCAATTTTAAGCTCTTTTTTGTTTTATGTTTATGAATTTATGGATTTATGACTTTATGAATTTATGTTTTACTACATGTTGATTGTGCTGGTAAAACAGCATCAGCTTTATTGTTGGCATTATTCCATTAATAACACTGAGCTCATTATATGAAACTCTTTATTTTGTTATATTAGTGGGGCTCTCTTTCATTTTATAGCTGGCTTAAGTCCTGCTGAGATTCAGCAGTTATGGAAAGAAGTGACTGGAGTTCACAGTATGGAAGACAATGGCATTAAACATGGAGGGCTAGACCTCACTACTAACAATTCCTCCTCTACTACCTCCTCCACCACTTCCAAAGCATCACCACCAATAACTCATCATTCCATAGTGAATGGACAGTCTTCAGTTCTAAATGCAAGGCGAGACAGGTAATTCTGATGGGATTTCAACTGTGCTTATCATTTGACATGAAGTGGTTGTATAACATCTTAATCATATGATTTCCAATCAAAAAATAGCACTTTATAGAGGTAACTTAAGAGATCATGGAAACCTGATCTTTGAGAATTGTTTATCAGTAGGGCATAATTTCCAGTAATGATGTCTAACTGTGCAGACACAACAAAATTACCTGCATGTGGTTTTATAACTCATGAACTTATGATAGTTTGGGTAAAAGTTAATCACAGAGTCAAGTGGGCTGGTTTAGGGGTGTAAATGCACATTTGTGGGCACTTTTTGTAGGTGCATAGTTTCATTCATGTTTAACACACCTGGCAGTCAGGCCCTTTCTGTTGAATCACACTCCTGGTTTCATTGACAAAGTACATCTATATGAGTTGTCAAGGCTGTAATTCAGTGCAAAGATTCTATATTAAAAGTGCTTCAAAAGAGTATATTAAAGCATTTCTCATGTTGTTTATTTCTTGTGAAAAGAACCACTAAATTTTCTATCTTTTATGTATGACACTAATGAAGTTGACATACTTCCTACAAATTTTCCATGTTGTTCATGTAATACAGTGGAATTCTACCATATGGATGAAGTTAAAATCCTTTTTAGACATGTTGACAGATATTATTTACTGTTCCTTAATTTCAAGTAATGGTTTAAATACAAGAGTATGTAATATCTGTAACACTTAACAGTAAATATATTAGTGTAGTGAGATATAGATGATCTCAATATAAGATGAAATTTAATTGTATGTATATAACCTAAATTGTAAGTAATTTTCTTTTCAAACAAATTTTCCATTTAATTATTTTAATACTTAGGAGACTATGATTTAAGTGTCTCTCATGCTCATATGACTGTGAGAGCAGTTTTAAATCATTATTTTTTAATATTTAAAATTCTGAATACCTTTGTAGTAGTACTTATAGTTGGTATCACTTTTTTGTTTATATCTCACAAAATGGTTCTTTGCTTCAGTATGTCACCTACATCCATGGAATAATTCCCTGAATTTCTTTGATAACTCATCATGGATGAAACTAATTCCAGAGGTTCCAGAAAATGGCATGGAATACAGCTAGGGATATTTATGAAGCCACATAGTTAATGAATGCAATGCTTGTGAACAAAAATATTTATTAATGGAAGCAACTTTATTTTTATACACATTGAGCAGAAAATTCAGATATTATTTTGAACATTCACAATATTTAGAAATTCTGACTGTCAGTCTTCAATATTTATAGTCAGAATTGATCATTTCTGAGTGTATTTTTTATTTATAGGTAAATGTTACACCAAGGTCATATGGCATAATTAGCATATGGTATTATACAGTCATCTTATTTTTTCATCCTTTATTAACAGTCATCTTTGGCTCTATTTCTTCTCTAATTGGAACATCATCTAGCCTTGGCAGTTGAACTATTCAATAGAACGATTAAATTTTTCTGACTGCTCTGAGCTAAATTGACCTGTTTTGACCTGTTTGTCACTGATCGTAACCTGACAGGCGCTAGCAGCCTCCAACGATTATGGCTTTTGAGATGAATCTGATGCCTTATTCTTTTGCTACAGCTCGTCACATGAGGAGACTGGGGCCTCCCATACTCTCTATGGTCATGGAGTTTGCAAATGGCCTGGCTGTGAAAGCGTTTGTGAAGATTTTGGACAATTTTTAAAGTAGGTGGATTTTTATTCGTTGGTACAAAATGGCTCAAGGCAAGGGAAAGTGAAAGACAGCAAACAAAGTTTTACTGTAAACCATATCAGAGATTTTTTTGTGTGTATTTCATGCAACTGGATAATCGAGGCTATCGGCAGAGGGTCAAATTGTTATCCTTTCTTTCATGTCGAACACTTTTGCAGGCCTTTCAATAGCACAGTGTTTAATCCTCTTATTATCCTTTACTGAAATGGAGCCTCAGAAAATTTGAAGAGATGCTTTAGATTTTATATTGGATAGTAGGAGTATGAAAAAGCACATTTTAAATTCTGACAGTTTGTGTGAAGTGGGAATTACTGTGTATAGTATAAAAAAAAAAGCACAAAGGCCTAAGCATGACCATTTAACTCTTACTTGCTAATCTATTTTTGCTTTTATTCTTGTATGTGCACAAGATACATAAAAAACCCACAGTGTACAGGTGGGTTTGCACCTTTCAGGAATGAAAAGTGATGTCATTGCTTTTTTCAACATTTGGTTTAGCCAGATATTTTCTAAATCTTAGCATTTAGGAAGTGACACAGCTTTTCCTTTTCATCTGCAGCTTCAAACTGCAGTGGATTTCTGCAATTTTTCCTTTTTGTTTATTTCAAAGTATTTACTAGTATTTCTGTGTTCATTTGAATTTTCAACAACAGCACTGATTTTCTACCTATGTACATTATGGACTGGTCTTTGTTAGAAGAGCCATACTCATTTGGCATGCAATAGATCTTAATGGAAAGCTACAGATAGGCTTATATAGATGAGTAACTTCAGGGGCTGAGACTCTTATGTTGTCATGGTGCAGCTAACAGGGTGAATGAACTGTTTCATGCTTCATCAACAATTAAGTTAATTAGCTCATTTGAAATTGCACTGCTTTGTTGCCAGGATGTTGGCAGCAACATCAAAAGATGTGTTTACAAATGGCAAACCACGGGGTATATAACAGAAGCACCTTAACAGCAGACCATACCCGCTCAGTATTACAATAACTTTTATAATAGAATTATGGCAATACTATTCATAAAGTATTTGCAATGCTTTCTCTGTCTTTCAGTTTTAAATTAAGTAACTTACACTGACTTGCAAATTGTATGTAGGTATCACTCCTGACAAATTTTTGTTTATTAAGTAGAATGTCAAAACAATGGCTTATTATTAAAGAAAACTGTATAGGATTTAAAAGAACCTGATTTAAATAAGTTTGTATTAAAACGAAAATGAAATCTCCCAAATTCAATGTAGTGTTCTAAGTATTATTAATAATAAGAATTTAAACTCATTTAGCTTAAGCATTTTCCTTTTCAAGAAAAACTACGTTCCCTGAATACGTCCATCCATCTAGCCTATAGTGATGCTAATTCTTTGGGCAGACTTTGCACATCCATTATGTCAGGTCTCTTGTTATAATCCATGATCAGTAAAACCATTTTGATTAAGGCAGTGTAGAGCCAGGTTTACAGATGCTCTTGCTTTCCTCAACCAAATAACCCTGGAAAACGTGAAAGTGACACATAACATCTTGATAATTCTGATGCAGAAGCAATCAGGGTTTACAGCAGTGTCATGGCTTTTTGTCCTATACATCAACAGAAACTGTCCGAGAATAGTTTTGTTATTTCTTCTTTTCACTCAAGTCTGTTTACTGTGCCCTTAAAACAAATAAGAAGTCATGATGCTGAATAGGAGAGTTTGTTTATGAAATAGAAATATTTCTTCATTTTACAATAGCGTTAAGATAGAAATCAATACATAACCTTGCATTAGATCCTTTAGTACCTTTTCATGTTCACGCTAATGCAAAATCCCCATTACAATTAAAAAACATTTTCTTTCAATTAAATATCAACTTTTAGTCCAAAGATTGACCATTTTTCCAACCCATTAACTTTATAGGGGATGACAGGACTAATGGCTGTAGTTTTCAAGGCTTTGCTCTTAGTCTATTCTTTGTTGCAATGTTTCAGGTTCTCTGACTTGAAACAATATGATACCTGTGTTAAGAGAGTTAATGCAAGTATATTGTACCAAAATGAAATATTAATAAGGTACTCTACCCCAGTCTAATAGTCTATATTTCTGTAATATGCTTATGGCAACTTTGAAGAGTGCCTGGTTTATGAAGTGACTTGCAACTTCTGCTCAGAAAATAGTTTACCTAGAAGCTAGATGTAAAAAAAGAAAAACAAGCAGAGGCTCCAAGAAAGAGGATTAGGACAGAAAAGACCAGTTTGGCTTCACTTGGCTAATCAGGGAAATGATTTAAGGTGAAGTGACAAATAACTTTCAGTAAATGACTTAAAGCTACAAAAAGCCTCTTTCACCCTCACCTTTTTTCTTAAATCCAACTGGAATTGTTTATATTTTTAAGGTAATTTAAGGACATTCCAATTAGCTACAGGTCTTTTCAGGTATTCTGAATGGCTCAAGAAGTTTCACATTAAGTGAAACTATATTAATGCTAGGAAACATATGCAGTGGTTTAAGAAAGTACAGTGAATCTTCTTCATGGTAAATTTCTGTATTTATAACAAAACCTAAAGCCATATGCTTTCTTTGTTATCCCTCAACTACAGGCACAAACCCATGGTTTATATTTCTGTCTTTGTAAGATGGTATTAACTTATAGGTGCTCATGCATGCAAGATCACTTTGACTATTGAGTAAAAACAGCTTTTGGCTTAAAAATTGCTTCAACATTTAAAGACAAATCAGAAAATGTCATTACATAGCTACAAAAAAAGATGACAAGATTTAAAGAAAATTTTGGCCCGGACATGATTTAATAAGTGTCAAAATGCTCATGAAAACTCGGAACTTCACTGTGAAGCACGTGTTGACAGAAACTAACCCTTTTCAGGTCTCTAAGTAAGGAAACCAATAGATCTCTCAAAGCATTTAATATTATTCTTCATGATGGCTTTTTAAATGTCAGAATGCAATAACATATAACAAAACTTCCGGATATTTTGTCTTCAAAATTAATTATCATTCCACTGGTCCTAAGTCAGTTTGAGTAGGAAGGATTTGGCTTACTGTGCTTAAAGCAGAAGGTTTACAGTACAACATTCCAGCCAGCAGACAAGTGTTCTTTAACCTGCATGCGGCAGATGCCAGCAAACACAACACAGGCTACAGTACAAAGACTGGTAATGTTTTCATCTGTAGAGACAAGGGAAAGAAATCATGACAGACAAGATAGGCCAGCTTTCCAGTTTATATATGGGGCATGTTTAAAAGTCTACAAAGAATGGTGACCAAGCATCATAGTCAGGATGACAGAAACAAAGCCATATAAAAAAATAATTAAATATAATTAGTGCCATATAAAAAATGCTGGTTCTTTTTTTCCCCTCTTTCAGCTGCGAAGTGATACACAACATTATGTACTTTCCCCCTTAGAGTGAATTGTTGGGTTTTTTTTGTCTTTTACTAGGTGGTATGGCTGTAAAATGTTGACCTCAAGAATCTTCTTTGAACTTGTCAGAATGTTGTTTCTTTTGGTGACAGTGCCACCATCTCTCAAAACTAAGGCATCTGACATAATCAGCTAAATGAAAAGTGACAGCTAACATTTTGTATTTAAACTCCTGTCAGTGTTTAAACATAAAAAGCTTGATGCAAAATAAATCAAACACCACTGATACGCAAGTGAAACATTTTGTTAAAACAATCCCTGACACACTTGGATTCCAAGCTGATCTCACTTCAGCTTTTGAAAT
>JALJVW010000910.1:29070000-29077500 GCA_024865655.1 Emberiza elegans
CTAATGGTGCATTATCTTTTGCTTTGCAGACTCCAAATCTGTTCAAAAAAAAAAAAAAAAAGGCAAAAACACTTTGAGCCACTTCAATATGTATTCCAGCATGTCTCTAGAATATATCATCCCCTATCTACCTCTTTTAGAGCATGCTGTATTTTTTATATTGTTCTGTTATCAATAATATATTAATTTCAGTCTGCTTTACAATGCTATGTGTAATTCATAATCTGCCTCCAGATTTCCTAATATGTTGCAGATATAATCGGGAGAAAATCCTGTTTCTTTCAACAACTGAATAAGCAGCAAAATAATGGAATAAGCTGCATGTGTGTTGCACCATCTACTTTACACTTTCAAAGCAATAACTCAGCTCTTCAGGATCACTTTCCAGTCCTCCAACATACATTCTCCCCTTAAAAATAAATCTTTTTTTCTCAATTATAAATCAAGTTGACATGGGATTTGTAAAAGAAAGAGACAAGATAAAAGACTAGGAATATTCTGATAAAGTATGAAAATTGAATATCAAAATTTATACATAACTTAAAAGTCATGACAAGAAACAAACAAAAAAAGAAAATAACCCTTCCAAAAAAATCCAACCAAACAAAAAAACCCGCTCAGCCAACCAAGCAATCAAGCAACCGATCAACCCAAACCAAATTAAAAACAAACAAACAAAACCAAACCAAACAAAAAAAGGAACAGTAACAAACCCTTTCCAGCCTTGGAAGAAAATTTCCAGCCTTCTGGAAGAAAGAATGTATTTCTATCTTGACAGATTGACACATACTGGACCCTGACAGTGCAGCAACTTAATACAGAGAAAAGTTATTTTAGAGGTTTTAAAAATGTATTAGACCTAGTTTTTCTTTCACTATTATTGCCTGTACTTGCATGATAAATAAAGCAAGCCTACTTCACAGGCAAGAAAGATCAGAAAAAAAATTCCTAAAACAAGTTTTATACTCTTACTGTTTCCATAAGTAGCCTTTCTCCAAAATGTACAGCAAATGCACAGTAAAAGTAGGGTGTAAAAAAATGTGCATATCTCACAAGTTTCTGAAGATTACTATGTTAACTCTCAAGAAACTTGTGACATACTCCCAAGTTACCGTGTAATCATATTAAAATTACATTACACTGGACTTTCTTCTCCCACACTGCATACTGCTGTTACATTTAAAGTTCCTCAGGGCAAGGACTATGTCTGTATCTATTTTGTAAGGTGTTATGCAAACATATGGTGTTGTAATAACTAATAAATAATCATGAGTTTGCAGTAGCCTCAGACTTGGTCTGGGAGATATTTTATGCCTGTTCTCTTGCTTACTCTTGTGTTATCCACATGTACCTGTGGCCGTGCACAGGTGAGCATGTGTGCATGCGGAGGCACAGTGTACTGGTGGGAGGGGTAATGATGCAGAGGTAAAATCTGTCTTCAGACCTTTTTCTGGCAATTTTGTACCCAATTAACTGAAAATATTAAACCATTACATTAACAGGCCATGCACTATCATGCCTGTGTAATTGAAGGAGTAAAATTCTTCTGAATCAAAATTTCAGAAAACAAGTGAATGGTATGTTCTGAGCAATTAGCTGCTTTTTAAACTGATTGTACATTTTTGCATCAATGGGAGGATGAAGTCAGTTCCTTTGAAAAGAAATAAATTATAGGTTTTATGATTCACATAAAGGAAATGTGTCCTTGGTGATGCTTGAACTTAGCGAGTTACAGGTATATTCTTAAAGAATTTTATATTAAAAGAATGAACAAAACCTTTCACAATTACTTATGTCTCTTCCTCAGCCATGCCTGTTTCAAGAATAGCAGAACATTTTGCTCACCTGAAAACTATCCTAGGGTCCTAAACATATGAAGTCGTGATTTAAAAGACACAGATGTTAGTAGAAATGATACAGTCACTCTATTTTTCCACTATTTCTGACAAATACATTTTCCCATAGATTAACAATCAAATGACTGCGCAGTTCTCTGATTAATTCTGCTAGAAAATAAAAGAAAAAGGAGAAGATACATTTCCTCCATGGTATAGGTAACTTAGTTCTTATAACTGAGACCATAAACTGTGAGACCATCTGTGACTCCAGTCCTTGCAAAGCTTACCCCTCATGCCTACAGTGGAAATAGCCAGTAAATCCGCATTCAAAGGCAGAACTCCTTTGCTCCCATTTCTTCTTTAACCTGATCCTTATGTTTTCTTCTCTGTGGAGCAGAAAGCCCACTATTAAAGCTCCAAAAGGGACTTCTTGATCCTGAAAGAGAGAGAGAAGTAAAAGGACACATTGTCCTTCAAAAAAACCATTATTGATTGTTCTTTGTAGATTTTTGCTCAATTGAAATGTCTGGAGGACAACCACTTGGGGCTGGGTTAAACTTCAGTTTCAGGCAGCTGCTCACTGAGGTCCTCTTGCCCTGATGCAGGGTGTGGTTTTGTTTTGCTAAGCTCACATGTGTAGCCTCAACCTCTCCCAGGAAGCTTGCTTGCTGTGTTACTAAGGTGTATAGTTGGTCCTTCCCTTGCCTTTTCATAGACTTTTCTTCATACTGGGAGAGGGCAATCCCTTCCATCATCCTCAGACTCTACTTCTAGGAACTACATTGAAATTTGGCTGTTCGCCTGCAGGTCTATATTTGGGGAGGGGTCGTGGATGTTCTCTTGTTGCTTAATGATTAAAGAGCAGATAGAGAAATCTTAACAAAGTCTACATTAATTCTCAGTAGTTCAAGCAGCCTAAAAGCAATTCTATCTTTCGGAGACTCATTTGTAAGGTGCTTGTCTTCATCTGCGTCAGCAACAGGGAATGGAAATCAGTTCAGTCATTGTAACAAATATTCATAACTGGTTACATTGGCCCTTAGATGGGATATGTGACCTGTGAGATATAAACTGGGTATCTGACAGTCCTCACTGGGAAATTTTGTAGAACTAAATGAAATAATCAGTTTAGTTATTGTGTATTGTTGTCTGTATGGCATGCTCTGACTAGCTCTTTCTGCACAGCTCCCCTTGGAACTAATGGAAGCCATATGTGCAGGAGAGAAAAATGTACTCATAAAATTATTTTCCTCATCTTAACACTGTCTTACTTCCTTCTCTAGGCACCTTAACAATGAACATGCATTGGATGACAGAAGCACTGCTCAGTGTCGGGTGCAAATGCAAGTGGTTCAGCAGTTAGAAATACAGGTTTGTTATATGGATACATTATCCTATTACTTATTTACTGTTTACCTAAACTAAATTGAAAACACTTGCCTTAGTGACTCTAGCTTAAAGACATATGTTTCTTACATTAAATTTGTTGATATTCATGAATAAGTGAGGGGTTTTTACTTAAAGATTTTTCACATTATAAATTATGCAATAATTATCTAGCATCAAGTTTGTCTACAGTATTTTGCTTGAACTAAGACTCTAATGCTATTCATCATGAACGAAAAATGCAGTCCCTGGAGCAAAGGCTGGATCCAAGCCATCTTCACTTTTTAAAATGCTGGGTCAGAACCCATCTTCCTTCTTCCCCGTCTGACCTAGTGCTTGTCTGTGCTGTTCTGTGGGATAAAAGAGTAGCAGAGCATATCTCCACCCAAAATGACTCCCAGCCTGATAGGGGGCATTTTTCTGCAAGCAAGAAGGTGTAATGTCAGACCCACTCAGGAAGGTCCCCAGGGAATGCCATGCCTCAGACCGCAGGCCTGCAGTGCCCTGTGCGTGCTCTAACCATTAGAGGTCACTGCATGTATGTGAATGCTCCCCTCTGCTTATGCAGGGGGTGGTGAGTACCCCTGGGGTCTCCCAGGATTGTGGCAACACCTACAGGCTACTGAGGTTGGGCACAAACCTCAGGGGTGACCGTGCAGGACGCTCGGACCACGCTGTCTCCTCCTGCCCACGCAGCAGTCATGGGTGGGCACGTCTCAGCAGTCTCTTGGGACTGCTCAGAGGAGCTCAAGGGATGCAGCAAGGGACCAAGATTTTTGTCCCTGTTTCTTGCCATATGTAGAGAAAGAAGGATACCAGCTCTCACCTTTCTCACCTTTTCAGAATATTGTCTCACAGTTCTCTTTCACATAAGAGTACTTATTCTTCTTTCAGCCAAGGCTTTTTTCGATCTTTTTAAATTTAATGCTGGAGATCCAAAACAATGAGAGGAGCATACAATAATGTAATTTGTTGTCATTTACCTTAAAATAAATGATTTTTAAACCCAGGTAAAGCTGCTATTTCTTTTATGTTATTTACACAATAGTGTTAGCTTAATTTGTTTGTTAGGTTTGTTAGGAATTCATGTCGTGGCAAATACTATGTCACTAAAACATCACACACATGGAATGAAGCTACACATAATATGAAGAAGAAACCTTCTTCACACCCCTTGCCTCAAATGTTCTTTAATAGAATATGCACTCGATCAAATTAAATACCTGCAGTACTAAAGATAGTTCCCTCTTTTAAAATTACTTGCAAGTTCTCCAGTCCTTTTTCCAGTCTCAGTCTACAGGTGTAAGAGCAAGAACTCTCTGGAAAATGATAGTATTAAACACCAAGTTTAATTCTTATTGCAAATAATGTTAAAATCATGTTTTAGGTAGCCAGAGCCGAATCACTAGAGTAAAATTTTGAACATTTCTTCTTGTAAAGTAGTTTGTGAAAAAATAAAATATTTTCTGTTGTAAAATACATTTTCCTCTTTTATATCCTGCTATTTTTCTCAACAAGTTGCATATTTCAAGCACTTCCTCCTGTTTCATTTTTTTACTTTTAATTTGGTACCTTGTTTGAGTATGAAATTACAATTATTTACATAAAACATGATCAGAAAATGGTATCAGTTAGGAAAAAGTAGGTTTAAGTAACATGATGTTTTTTGAAGGCAGCATGAGGGCTTCATTGGAATTGTTTACCATTTACAAAGGCTAGGCTGTAATCTAACAGTTGAAGTGAAGATTTAGCTTGCAGTGTGACCAATTATGCCATTTTTTGCTTTGTCTGACTGCTAGTGAAGTAGGGTCCATCAGTTGTAATGAGACCCAGTGCAGTGTCGATGCCGACTCGATGGCAGAGTTCAGTGTTTCACACTGCCTGGGCTCTGTCACTCTATTGAATTAGATTGATGATGGCAGATTGCAGGGGGCACTAACTGGACCTCAGTGGGAAAGGATGAAGTGTGTAGTCAATCCTGGCAGGCACTGTGCTTTGAGGACCCTTCACCCCTTCACAGCTGTTGGCACTAGTCCATTGCTAACAGTGTCCACAGGACTTTAAAGAGACACTATGGGCCTTCTAATTTATAGTCTTAGTAACTTGTTACTGTCGAGGCAACTGTGACCTCAATTCTCTTATTGACAAAAAGATGAAGTGCTATTTGTTTTCTCTGACCTTTTAACATATGAAAGGCTATAAAAGTTTTTGTTGTTTTTTTTTCCTTCCTTTCTTTCTTTCTATGCCCAAAGTTGCATTTCCTCTTAGATAAGTTTCTACTGACACAGACTTTTATATGCAGGAATCATTACACCAAGACAAGCTCAATGATAAGATATATCACTGCAGTGAAATAGCTGTATCAGTCATTTCTAAAATGCTTCTGATCCCACTCTTTCTTAACAGCTTTCTAAAGAACGTGAACGTCTTCAAGCAATGATGACCCACTTGCACATGCGACCCTCGGAGCCCAAGCCATCTCCAAAACCTGTAAGTGCATATTGCTTTATAAACAGTAAATAGGTCTACGAATGTAGCAGGCTAAAAAAATGAACAATTTAGTGACAGTTGGAAAACAATGAGTGTGATGAAAAATATGGCAATAAAATGAAGGTAAAATGCAATATCTTGTCAAATTGTATGTTTCTTTAAAAGCAATGCTATCTTTTGCAAAATCTATCCAATCTACACCATAGGTGACACTAAACAAAGTACACCTATAAGTGTCCAAATCATTGCCTTGAGACTGAAACTAGAGAAAATATCTTTTTGTGATAGGTTTAGAGATATTGAAAGGAAATCCGCTTTGAAAGATTTTAAGTTCATTGACAGTAAGACGTAAATGTAACATGAATCTAGGTACTTAGGAAATTTTGTAAATTGCTTACTAGAGACACAAGTAAACAATTTGTTATTCTTAAATGAACAACAATGTTATTTTATGCAGTGAATTGAAACAATTGTAAACATGGGGGGGTGTTGTGTTCATTTTTGGAAGACTGTATTGTTATGCATCACTGTGATGTTGGGATTGGTACAGGCACTGAAAAGTCACTGCTGCTGCCAGCCACTCCACGGTGCTGCCTTGGGAACAAAGCAGTTGTGCAGCTGGATCTGCATCCAAATCCAAACTCCATTAAACTCTGTGTGGCTTCATGTAAGCAAAAGTGTCCTCTGATGCAGGTGCAGTGCCGTGCTGTCAGAGTGTCAGGCATTGTAGTACTGGTATTGACTGTGCTTGGATACACTGCACTTATACTAGAAGCTGTGTGAAAAGTGAACTGTTCATTTATGTTATCCACGATGGTAACTTTTGTACATATAATATTAAAAGGCTATACCAGTACTTGAAGATGAAGTGCTGAGGTATCGATGAAAATCTGTAGCTATGAAAGCCAGGAAATGTAGGCAGAAGGAAAACAATCTGTTTTAAAGAGTACACTTGCATATCATGGCCAGCTAATGTTTACGTAGTAGGACAGCATGCACTGTCTCTTGTGTTTTCAGCTCTCTGTACTTCAAAGAAAATCTGTGTTGGAGGGCACACTTTATAACCTGATGATGAATGAAAAAATGTTAGCATTTCCTTAACCCCTGCCTTTGTAAGAGAAAATTTAGACGCATTATTTTTGCTTTCATTAGCCTAACTAAATCCAATTTTTTTTAGGTCATTTACTAAGGAAAAACATTTGAAAACTTAAATTCTAGTCTATGTGGCAAATATAAGAATAAAGTAATCTGAGTGCTTTTTCCATTTCCATGCACTGTGAAGTTTTTCTGTCACGCAGGCTTCTTGAGCAATTCAGGTTATGTACCAAATCCTGCTGAACTGTGTGGTAAAAGGTTTTTAGAACACATTTCTACTATTTAATTATTTTAACCCCAGATAATCTGTAGTCTATCAAAATTTTGAGAATATTGTTTCTTTAGAGTTTTAAGTGACTGTCTTATTTCAATAAGATTATTTTTCTCATCCCTGCCTATAGTATAATGTAGATAATCACAAGACAGAATAATTGTCTCATAAATCCATCAGGAATCTGCAGCTTGTTCTTTTCCAATTAATTATTCAATCAGTAAATTTTTTAAAACTCCAGCAGCATGGTTACATCTACACTAATAAAGAATTTTCAGCCTATAATCCAAAACAGAACCTGAATGAATAATGTAATTGAAGTATTACATTACATAAACCACACATGAAAGAATTGCTAATTGCGTTTGATGGTGGGCAATTAATACAGAATCTTAGATGAGCGATTTAAAATGAAACCAC
>JALJVW010000910.1:29085000-29110000 GCA_024865655.1 Emberiza elegans
GTAAATCAATGTTCTAACAGGTTGAGCTCCTTCCTTCCCAACTTCATTTCATTTTTCTTTCCTAAACTCTGCTCTTCTGAGCTGACAAACCAATCCATTAACCCAATGAACCAGACAGGATGTCTGCTTGTTTTTAAACTTTGAAAAATCGTTTATTTTCAGAAGCCCAACGTTAGTGAAAAACATACCCACCAGCTTAGGCTATGGAGCAGCTCTTAATGCAAGCTTGCAGGTAAAAAATACGAAATAATTCTTTTTTGTTCACACTGATTATCTTCTTATGTGTGATGTATTTTATTTCTGCTTATACATTGGTATAGAATTACCTGGTATGTTTATGTGGACCTGATGGTCATTCTAAATAACTGGGTTTATCATCCAAGTAAGTTGTATTACCTAGCACTGCAAGTAGTAGTTCTTATTCGTGCTACTTTTGATGTGAAGAAGCAAGAAGGACACCCTGTGGCAAAATCTGGAACATTCAGTTTTGCTGCAAATGTTAGATTGATAGAAGCTTTTGCAAATGCATGTGGATATGCATTAATATTTATCCAAGCTGTCATAAATGATTTCACATCATAGTGTTGGGGAACATGGTGCTCATGGCAAAAACTTTAAAGTTTAATTATAATATATAATTTTTATGCAGAAGAGGCAAATGTCAGGACTTTTTTATTTTGATTTAAGTTCTGGTCATTTTTTAAAGCATAGCAGCTGCCTGCATTATAAAGGAGCCATACATTGTGTGGAAGGGCAAAGGGGTTAAGTGTAATTCAAAGTCAAAAAATGATGTAAAACTAGAAAGTGCCATGAATATCAGAACATAATTAATAATGGAAAATAATGAAACCTAGGCAAAAGAAAGAGTAAACCAGAAGTAGAAATGCCGTTATTTCCAGAATGTGAAAATAATTGGAAATGCACAAAATCCTTCTGACCCCTTCAACAACTACTCAAAATGAGCTGTTCTCTGTGTGTGTGTATTTCTAAATGTTCATACATGTAAGAGTGCCGTGTATATGTATGGGCTAATAATTTGGTTTTACTTTTCATTTTGGTAGGCTGCACTGGCAGAGAGCAGTTTACCATTGCTAAGTAACCCGGGACTGATAAATAACGCATCCAGTGGCTTACTGCAGGCAGTCCATGAAGATCTCAATGGTTCGCTGGATCACATTGACAGTAATGGAAATAGCAGTCCAGGCTGCTCTCCTCAGCCTCACATGTAAGTGCAGTCAGCTCTCTTTCAAGAAAAAATGCCTTAGTCTAAGACACAATATTATTCAAAAGAGCTTTGAAAGGTGGTAAGTGAAACATCTGGAGCTATATATTTGAAACTAAACATTTATATTAAAACATTTAAATAGATGAGTCTTCATTTACTTTGTAGTGATTGCTATAGGCTTTTTTTTGCCTTTTTTTTTTCTTTTTTTTTTTGTAAAACCTCATCAATTTGCTTGCAAGCTCTGAACATAATGGGAGGCTGATCTCTGTGGTCATTTCCAGATCCTGGTTTGTAAGGTATAGTCAGAATGTTCACACTGGAATTAGTTGTAATTTTAACTATGACTCTCCGAACCATTTATGAACTGTAGTAGAGATATTGCCCGTTTATACAAACCATAAAATGCAAAGTTTAACTGTTGCCCACAGTTTACATAGAACCCAGTAAAGTGTAACTTTTTGCCTGTCATATAAATCAGTGTAATTACGTATTCAAGTTTAATTACTGGTGCGTCTGTATTGGCAAGGTTTATATGTTATATTTTATGCAAGACTACGATTCCTATTAATATTTAGCAGCTAACTATATCATTAATTACTCTAAATTCTTTCCCCTACCATCTTTTTAATGGAGCTGAGAGAGTGGAAGTATTAAAAATTGATGTATTGTGGATTTCAGAAATGTGTCTGAAGCTTTAGAAATGCCTGGCCTTAATCAGTGGTGTCAAACATGGCAGTTTCTTGTTTACTAAATAGTAAAACATGTATCTTGGAGGTATTGTTTCCCAGGTTATTTATATAATAATTAGCAGTGTGATATGTAAGTAGACTTTATTTTAAGTCTACTGTAAGATGATTTTTTAAGTGTATCTAAAATTATGGTGTCTTTTTTTTAATGTTTTAAAAAGCTGATCTCATTTGCGTTTTTTTAATTCCATTTTCTCTTTCACATTTTAAATGTTCATTTTAATTGCTAGAGTGGGATACTTAACAGTAAGAGTAATTGAGACCAGACTCCCTTTTTTACTTATGCTCTGATGTGTTAAGAATCCATTTTGATCTGACCTTTTTTAGGAAAAATATTTTACTGATTTTTTTCTTCTTTTGTTTGGCATGTTAATATATCTGTGATCACATAGAAACGTTTATTGTCATGCATTTAATTGTTTTATTGCACATTTATTCAACTTGCCTTTGAAAATAATACACTGTGAACATTCATGTATTTTATCAGGTTCCAAACCATTACTTTTTCAAAATGGAAAAATTTGTCTTTTGGAAGTGTCTTTAGATGTATTAAATAATACAAAAGAAGTAATAAAACTTGAAGTAGAAAGAACATGAATATATGCTCTTGAGAGTAACACTACTCTAAAACAAGTAAAGTGAGCAATCAGACAAAAGTTTTTATATCCCAGGCTTGATGCTATCAACCATGCAGTGGGTAGCTTGAGGCCTTTTACTTTTAGCAGTTCTCCTGAGTATGCTAATGCTCTCTTCCTGTATAAAATGCCAAGACAATAAAACTTTAAAGAGCAAACAAGAGTTAGATCATGTGTGTTAAAAACAGCTACTTTACAGAAAAGAATGACACTTGCTATTAAAGTTGTTTTGTAAGTGTTAGGAAGATCTGTTTACATATCCTATGTTCAGTCTGCCATTCTGCTGGATAAACTGTGATATCTTTGCATATGATTATGTAGATATGGCTACATTTATAGCTGTGTTTATAGATAAAATAGTGCATGTTGAAGTAATTCTTGCCTATAACAAAGGCAAGTACCTTAAGTTGCACCCTAACTCAAGACTGAACCTTCCTCTCTCATTTTTATGATGTCATTTGTCAAAATAGGCACTTTCAGGACTTGCTATGTTGATTCCTTTGAAACTTGCGAGGACACGTTGCTCAGTTCTTGATGGACTGAAGCAACAATATGTAAATGCCTGAGACACCACTGGAGAAAGAATCTGTGCACATTCATCCCTTGCAGCAAACTTAGTGAAAGAATTCTGGGCTTCTGTGAGGCCAAGAGCCATTAGACAAAAGATGCAAGCTGGATGCCCACTCACTTGTGACATTTTTTCTTTTTCTTTGGAGGGAAAAAAGGGAATGAATGCAATCTGCAAGGAAAGGCCAGGGTAGGGAGAGGCTTGCATGAGAGGCAGAGGACCAAGAAAGAAGAGACCTCTTCCTTGCCTTCATGACCACATTGGTCAGGGACTCTCATTTTCATTACATAATAAAATGAGAAAATAGTATAGATAAAGCAAAACAGAAGTAAAACAAGTGAGGAATATGGCAAACAACAAAGACACAATTTAAATTTTGCATTGCAAAAGCACATAGCATAATCTCTTTTTTCTTTTTTTAACTGAAAAATAGTTAATAAGCTAGTCAAAAAAAAGGATTTTACTGGCACAAGCATCTACATACTTTTAGTCTTCTGAGAAGGTTCACACAGGAAGTGTGGGTTTTTCTCCCTTAGAGAAGGGTTCTTGAGGTCTGATAATTATTACACTCACCTATAAATTTGGAGGCTCTATTAATCTCCAAGCAGATTAAACATCCATCTCCTGATTCCCAGGAGGTGGCAGAAGCCACAACAGGAGGTATATGCTGCCATCTTGTAGGTGACACATGCAGGAACAATGGAGCAAGGTATTAGAGAAAGAGGCAAGAAGTTGCATGCAATTTAGAGATCAAGTCATTCAATTGGGAAGGTGCAGAGTTTGGATTCTAAACAAGCTTCTAGTGAGAGGCATTTGTTTGGTATTTCAGCAGCAAATGCAAAAAGAGTCCCAGTGACAAAGTCAAGCATCTTAGTTGGGCATTTGGTTGTTAAAATTGTACTGACTGTCATTATATCAGATATGATAAAACCACATGATAGCAAAACTGTCTTATTTTGGGATGATCATATTAATGTTTTAGCATATTTTGTGTGCATGTGCAGAAGTCAGTGTATCTGTGATTGAGCATTGGGACATTATCAGAGACATTGATTTCTGTTATTGTAGTGCCTGAGCTACTGGGTGTCAGAAAGTGGGGAAATCGTTTCAGTTCTTGGATATGAACCTAGTACTTCACATCTGGTGTTGAAGAGACACAGTAGTAAGAGTAGAGTCATTAATTTACCCATCTGTGACCAGGTATCTTAACACAGGCAGGCAAATCAACTTAGAAAATAGTCTCTGTTCGTTGACTAGAGAAAGACAGCAGGTCTATAACTTCAAGTCACTGTATCACACTTCAGTGCTTGTTAAGTGCAGTGAGTCTATCCAGTGTATTTAGAGCACTTTAAAACCTCCAAAATTTTGGTCTCAGGTAATGAAATATAATCTGCTGCATTTTTTATGCTTTTGAATACTTAAAAATACCACAGCAAGTTGTAGGTGTTTAACCATGGACTGGTAGCTGGGATGACACTTATATTAATAGTTACGTAAAACATCCGAAATTTTATTCTGTGTGCCTCCCAGTTTCCTTTCTCCATCTGATGAAAGGTGGCAATTCCATAGTCCAGGATGCAGCATATGAGTAGCAGAATCTTAAGTCCTAGGTTTTCTTTCTGTATTTCAGCAGTATTAAATCCAAGTTCTGTCTTTGACTGACCTTCAAATCTGATTCCTGGTGTGTAGGCTCTGAGTGCTTCCTTGACATAAATCTTTACTGAGAAAATGTGTTACTTATTGTGGGCATATATGTTCTGTTCAAAATTTAAATTTCTTCTAAGATCAGTTGTCAACAATCAATATCAGGCAATTGTATTTTAAGTCAATGCTTAAGACTGTTTCTTCTTTCATTATTTCAACATGGACTGCTTCTCTGAATTTATTGTGAGTTAGAGCTGATAAGCAACAGGTTTTAAAGCGACAAACAGAAAATATTTTATGCACAAAAATTCATTATTTATGTAAAACTGGGTGCTGCTAATCTTGCATAAAAATTTACATGGATGTAAGTTCCACAGTACACGCCTTTAGAGTATAAATGCAGAATTCTGAACTAAAGAAAACAAATCCAAACAAGTGCAGTTAAAGCTGGGTTGTGGGAAACATGGGAAGAAAGTTTTAGTATTCCTGTCGAAACAGCAGCATTGGAGGAGACATGAGGTGATGCTTATGAACAATAATGACAGTTCATGCATTACTGTAAATGCAACTTCTTTTTAACCTGTGTGTAATAGACAGCATACTGCTGAAGAGCTTTGGTGGGATTTGAAGGTCAGTTCTTTCAGATGTAATAAATTTATATTTTTTAATGAACATCAGGATCGTAGTGAAATCAACTTTGTGCTATTACTTTTCCTGTCTCTATTATACATTCAAAAGTTCTCATTCTTGGGGATGGCAAATAAGGGATGGAAATCAAGTTCAACTTTTTTCTGGTGTTTGTCTCTTCATTTGTACTAGACTGATTGCACTTCAGTGATTATTGCAACTGGCACAGACCCAGGTGTTTTATCAACAGAATAGTTAGCACATCACTAGCCCCCGTGGTCATGGCAAATGCATCATGCAAAACGCCACTTTGCTTCATTGTATGATACTGGCAGGGGGGGAAGGTACGATTTTAATCTGCAAAACTCTTCATAGCAGTTGAGGAAAGGGAAAGAAATTGGTCATGAGAAAACAAGGAAAATGGCAGACTGAGAAAATGTAGTCTTACCATAGTAAACAATGGGGCGATTATACCATTCTATTAAAACTCACTGCAGCTCATCAAATAAGGAATGGAAGGAGTAAGAAAATGTGATAGGATAGACAGAAATCCCTCTGGTGAGATTTTGAGGAAGGGGCTTGTCATCATGGTTGTCTCCCTGCTCACTCTGTGAGAGTGTGGACTGACAATGCAACTAAACTCATTCCAACCAATTTACCGAAATAATCTAGTTCCTAACAGCAGATCCAGAATCCTGGAGTTAATGCCATTCTGATTTTTAGAATTTTAGTTGTTGACAGCTTTTTTAGAAAAGTAAAAACAAGAAATAAGGTTTTAGAGGTGCTTCTCAAAAAGTGAGTTCATACTTCATCTCCTATAAGAGTCTTTATGTTCAGCTATTGTAGTGGTAGTACCTAAGACAGGAATTGTTTGAAGCCAAATGTCAAGACACACATATATTCCATGAACTTTAAAGCTGTTTCTAGAAAATGTTATGGTAGGTTGTTATGAGAAAGGATAACTTTTGTCCAAATGAGCAAGAGTAATAGTCAATCTGAAAAAAAAATAATAAAAGGGAAAAAAAAACTTATGCAGCGTAGTCCTTCGTCTTCGATTTTGTGTGGAAAAAGTGAGTTCCAAGCATCTATGGTTTCAGTCACCTTTTCTTTTTATTCTCCTGTTGTTCCCAACCCTTCTCCTTTACCTTTTCTCACTCTTGCCCTGACTGGATCATTTCTCTCTGCAGTTCTATCTGCATAATCATCAAACTTGTTATTTTTTTTCAAACTTTTTTATCTTTAAATTTTATTCCCAGAGGCAAATATGATTATTCTGCTCTAAGATCATTTACTTTTGAGGTGCTTCAGTTTGCTTCATTGTATGATACTGGCAGGGGGGAAGGTACGATTTTAATCTGCAAAACTCTTCATAGCAGTTGAGGAAAGGGAAAGAAATTGGTCATGAGAAAACAAGGAAAATGGCAGACTGAGAAAATGTAGTCTTACCATAGTAAACAATGGGGCGATTATACCATTCTATTAAAACTCACTGCAGCTCATCAAATAAGGAATGGAAGGAGTAAGAAAATGTGATAGGATAGACAGAAATCCCTCTGGTGAGATTTTGAGGAAGGGCTTGTCATCATGGTTGTCTCCCTGCTCACTCTGTGAGAGTGTGGACTGACAATGCAACTAAACTCATTCCAACCAATTTACCGAAATAATCTAGTTCCTAACAGCAGATCCAGAATCCTGGAGTTAATGCCATTCTGATTTTTAGAATTTTAGTTGTTGACAGCTTTTTAGAAAAGTAAAAAAACAAAAATAAGGTTTTAGAGGTGCTTCTCAAAAAGTGAGTTCATACTTCATCTCCTATACGAGTCTTTATGTTCAGCTATTGTAGTGGTAGTACCTAAGACAGGAATTGTTTGAAGCCAAATGTCAAGACACACATATATTCCATGAACTTTAAAGCTGTTTCTAGAAAATGTTATGGTAGGTTGTTATGAGAAAGGATAACTTTTGTCCAAATGAGCAAGAGTAATAGTCAATCTGAAAAAAAAATAATAAAAGGAAAAAAAAACTTATGCAGCGTAGTCCTTCGTCTTCGATTTTGTGTGGAAAAAGTGAGTTCCAAGCATCTATGGTTTCAGTCACCTTTTCTTTTTATTCTCCTGTTGTTCCCAACCCTTCTCCTTTACCTTTTCTCACTCTTGCCCTGACTGGATCATTTCTCTCTGCAGTTCTATCTGCATAATCATCAAACTTGTTATTTTTTTTCAAACTTTTTTATCTTTAAATTTTATTCCCAGAGGCAAATATGATTATTCTGCTCTAAGATCATTTACTTTTGAGGTGCTTCAGTTTGAAAGCATTCCATTGTCAGGTCGTTCCCATATCTGATTATTCCAGTCCCCCACTGTTAAGCTTTCACACCACTTACAGTAGGTTACCTATCATTCCAGTTTTAATCCCTTTCATTCCCTTGTTTCTTTAACTTCATAATGTTATAATGTTCCAATCCCCTGTCTTTCCTTCTTCCTTTTTTTTTTTTGTTATCGTTTCATTGTCCCATTTCATGATCTCTTTGCATTTACCTTGGAGGCTTGTTCTGTTCTAGGGGACTGCTATGATCCAAGTCTCTTGTTCATTGTATAAGACTTGACATAGTGTATAAGAAAATAAACTCGCGAAACACATCAATTAACAAGGATGTAACAAGCATTATTAAATAGGTGAGAAGCATGTAATTGAGCAGATGAATATGGTAGCAATTGCAGCATTTCTGGGTATCCTTGTTCATCAAAAACGTTTCACCTAATCACATGATATTTTAATGCCTGTATAATTTAATTTCACACATTTTTATTCATAAATCTAACATAAGGATGATAATGGGCAAAGAGACTTTGTGACAACAATTGACTTTTATTTTTATATGAAAAGAGGAACAGCTAGGAAATGGGACCTTAAAGGTTATATTTTTTGTCTGAGCATATTCCCACTGAAAGAAGTTCTATTGTGAGCATTTGCAGTGAAATAATTTTGGCTTTTGTACAGAGCCATTTACCTGTGGTCACAAATGGAAAAATAAGCAATGATGTTTCGATTAATAATATTTTTCACCATTCCCATTGAAACAACTTTTCACTTGTATGTTTTCTTAAATATTTATATTCCCCTTTTTAAAATTTTATTTTACATTACTTTACTTTTTAGTGCATTTGTCCTCTATGTTTTCTTCTGTTCATCAGTTTACTTATTTTCCAACACTGGTGGTCCAGTTCTCTATCATTTCGTCTCTAGCTTCTTAAATGTTACACGTCTTACTTTTGATCAGAAGTTGCTATTTCTTTTTTACATTATTCCAGTCCCAGTTGTTGCACTTCTAGAGTACATTCCCAATGCTCTTAACAAAAAGATCACTCCAGAGATACAGTGCCTTCAGCTGAAAAGAGTCAGATCCCCATAGCATGGCTTATAGAAGTTGCTAGACTCCTGTGGGACTTCACAGAATCTCTTTGGAAGCTGTCTTGCAGAAAACTTTGTGGTGCTGCTATCATGAATTCTCAGTCTATGGACAAGATACTTCTGCTTTTCACATAAATGGTCTGTATAAGAAAAGGCAGCATCCTAAGTGTTGCTGCAGATGTTAAAAATTTGTTTGACATTGCACAACTAAATTTCTCTGCAAACTCCTAAAATTAATTCGTAAGAGAGTCCTGTCTTGCACAATGCAAAAGCTGAAATGACAGTGCTGTTAAAGTGTATTTCTAAAACTGCACAGACAGTAACAAATTTTATCCACTATTGATGATTGCATTTGTTTTTTAAGTAACTGTGATATTATAAGTCAAAATTTTTGAAAGTGGACTCTCTAAATAATATTTCCTAAATACATGTGCCTAAAATGTGTCTTTAAATTTACTTATCACATAAAAAGTCAAATAAAAACATACAATTATATCCAATTGATAACACTTATACCAGTAGTTTAAATTATGATCCATAAATCCAACCATTCCTTGAAAAATGTAAGACATTATGCTGAGAAAGTATTATTTGACTACTAATCTTTAGAATTAATAGAAAACTAGAGACTTAACATATTTTAAAAGACTAAAAATTCCCATTCAGGGTTGGTTTTTTTTAAGACTTTATAGAAAGACTTCATCACGTGTGAAACCCATGTGTAGGTCATGGTAAAGTTACTAAATTTCAAGATGGCTAAAGACATGATTATACCTGGTAAATTCCATATGCAAAAGCAAACTTCCCAATCTTCTGGTGAAGTCTAGTTGTGTCTAAAAAAAGCCTTTGATTTACATCAGTGCTGGGAATGCATCTGTGTGGTACAACCCTGATGTAATTTCTGTTGGGGTTCAAAGTGCAAGTATTCTGGTGGTTTTCTCCAAATAAGCAGCAGCACTGAAAGTGTATCTTAAATGAGCTGAACATATCCAGTGGTCTCCCTCCTATACCAAGATTTTACCAAGTCCATTGTTCCACTGTTCCCATTGCTAAGGGTTTAATGATGTTGCAGAATCTTTGTGTGATTGTGACAGCTCCACTGATGCTTTTTGAAGACTTTAAAAAACTTCTGATTGAGATCAGTAAGGGGATATGTTTATTTGATGCAGTATTATGCTATGATACTAGTAGTCTGGGTAATTAGGGACTTCCTCCAAAACTGATTTTTATTTCTCTTCATGTTTTTCTTCCTTCTCTTCATTCCTTGCAAATTTGGCATTATCAGACATCATAGCTGAAAAAAATGACCTCAGAGGTTTTATCTCCTCTTGCTCTAAGAGCACAGGAGATAATAGTCATGTTGTGGGCAACCATTTATTACGATTCCTCTCCTAAAACTATCAAAGTCCATCTCAAATTTGAAAGACATTGTGAAACTTAATTCCTTTGATGATTATAAGCCATATTCCAATTTCCAGGCTAAATATATTCCAATTTAGTTTCACTGATACAGGTTTTAGTTTACAGTCTTTTTTACTCTTCCTCACGTTTCACAAATGTATTCTAGAAAGCACAGTATGAGCCTTGACTCTTTATTTTGTAGACCAAACACACTGTTTCTGATAGATCAGACTGTCCATTTTCCTTATGTGTCTACAAGCCATTCCATAAAAAGACTCAGTTTGGATTTAGTTATGGTGGGTACATATTAACAGGTTTTCTGAAGAATTCCAGATGTGCTTGTATGTAATGTGTTTCTTTTTTGTTCTTGTGGGGGAAAAGCTTATTTCAGCTATATTCAGCTAAACTGTTATGGTTTCTTTTAATATACACTATTATGGATGGATTGGGGGCCCTGTTGTGGGAAGTGCTGTCCAAAGGCAAAACAAAAAGGTTTGTCAAATCCCTATCCAAACTCTTACAGTCTCTAGGTAGTAATTGAATTGCTTGGGTTTTGAGAAGGACCTTCAGATGCAGTTTGAATAGAAGGTGTATATTACTTACAGTTCTGTCCCCTGTAGAACAGCATCACTTCATTTAGAGAAAGGTTTGACACAAAGCCAGTTGCCATTGACTGTGCTATAGGTACATAAAGCCCAGAGGCAAACCATGCCTGGTGGCATGCCATAAGATGAGCAACCTATCAAGTAGTTTTCTGTAACTATCATGCCCTTTGATTCATAACATTATGACAGATTTAATAATGTGTTTGTATCTATCTGGAGCTACTGGAAGTACAATTTAAACCATATATATATTTATTTTGTAGCTAGGTATATATAGATGTATTAGTGGCAATTGTATTGGACTGTATATATTTCGTTCACCAGGAATACCCTGCCCTGTGAAGCTGAAGTCTGCATTAAGCACAGGTCAAAGTACATGGTTAAGAGGCAGGATATGTTAATCTAGGCTCTGTGATATCTCAGATATTTCCCAATCAGCTCAGTCTGCAGGCAGACTATATTTGTGTTTTCTTGCAGAGATGATACAGATATAGCATATTCATCTGACATGTTGCTGTCCACATCTAAGTGGTAATCTGCAATAGTATAAAAATGGGAGGCATGATATTCGTATGTTAATATGAATATTCGTATGTTAACAGGTTGGTGAAATGTTCTGAAAAAAGTTAGAATGACTGGATCCAGTCTTTCTTAATATTAGAGGCTGATGACAAATATGTGCTGACAAAGGTATGTGGCTGTTGAGAGCATGCTTAACAGGAATGTTACAAGCTCTGTCTTCCACACAGTTCTTCTGCTTGGTCTTTTCTGAAGACTGGGGAAAGACTAAAAACACTAGTTTTATTGAGAAGAGAGGAACTAAGTGGGAAATGATGACAGCCTTTAGAACACAATTCAGAGAAGATGGGAAAGAACTTGTCCATTAGGAATGGGACAATAAATAATTGATTGGTATTTTGGCAAGAACAGTTAGGACAGACACCAGAAAAAAATCCCCACCTTTTTGATTTTAGGATAATAAAGTGCTGATAATACGTACCAGCACAGAACATCTTTGGAACCACTGGTACTGGAAGCTTCGAAGAATAAATTAAAGTAGTCAAAAGTGATTTAACTATAAATGATCCTACTTTGGGGTAGGAAAGTAAATTAAGAGACTTTATGATCTCTTGAAGTTCCTTCTAACCCTGTTTCCTTTTATCCGTATCATAAATCTTGAAAAAGTAGGGGCTTTTTCATGTATGCCACGTTTTACAAAGATAGCTGAATTGTCCATATCCATTTATTTTGTAATTTGGAACAGCTGTCATTGCAAAATTCTTTTAAGTACTCTTATTTTTATGGTCAAATTGAATGTTGGCCTCACAGAGCCAACAGAGTGAGCATAAAATTCAGCTAATATGAGAAATGTCAGCAAGGGTGGTGCAGAAAGTCCTTAACACGCTAGTTTGACCCAGTTGTCTGTGTTGAGTGTGATGTCTGGTTCTACTTGTTAAATACTACCATCAGCAAAAGAAAACACAACTGAAGAGCTGGCCTTTCTCTGGGCTTGTTCTAGCAGACTGAGTTAGGCCAGTGGTCAGGAATCCAGAGAGGTCCCAGCTGACTGGAAGCTGGTGAATGTTGTCCCAATTTCCAAGAAAGGCAAGAAGGAGGACCCTGGAAACTAAAGGCCTGTAGGTCTCATTTCAGTGTCTGGCAAAATCATGCAAGACCTTATTCTGGGAAGAATTGAGAAAAAAAAAAAAAAAAAGAGAAGGACAACACACAGTCATTGGTCACAGCCAGCACAGCTTCATGAGTGGGAAGGTCAGGTTGTCAAACCTGATTTCCTTCTATGACAAGATAACCCACCTATTTGATCTAGGAAGGCCAGTTGATGTCATCTTTTTGGTCTTCAGTAGAGTTTTTAATACTGTCTCCCACAGGATCCTTCTGCACAAAGTGTCCAGCTCTCAGCTGGATAAGCAGCTTACACAATGGGTGAGCAAATGGCTCATGGGTCAGACAGAAAGGGTTACAGTGAATGGGGTGACATCAAACTGGTGACCTGTCACTAGTGGGGTTCCTCAGGGCTCCATCCTTGCCCCTGTGCTCTTCAAAATCCTTATGAATGACATGGATTCAGGACTGGAAGGGTACTAAGTGAGTTTGCAATGACTTAACTTGGAGGAGCTGTCAACTCCCTTGAGGGAGTTGTTCCATATGACTTATCTCATCAGTTCTACGTTTCCCAAGAGTTTTATTGATGTAAAAGTTTTCAACAGAAATAGAAAAACAATTTTATATAGCATGTATTTATATTAAAATGTACAAATCCTACATATAGCACAGTCCAATTTCTCCCTCAGCTTTTCCAGGATCATTGAATAGCTTTCCAGAGTTTGCATGGAGAATATTTATTCATTCTAACCCACAAATAACCCACAAACACCCACTGAGGTGTTATTTGTTAATATGTTAATTGCTGCTGCTAAGTTTTCTGTGTTACTGGTACAATTTTTAAAACTTTCCAACCATTAGTCACTACAGAGCATGCCAGATCCACAACCTCTTGTCTTGAACGTTGTTGTTTCTGGGCTTGCTATTTTTTATGGTTCTTCAATAACCCCAAAAATATTCACACTGAAATCTCTAGTACTTTGTCATTTTGCTTTGAAATTTTGCCTTAAAAACTTCTGTGCTCTTTCTCCCTAATACTTTTCTTTGTTTAGCATGTTAACTTTAGACGTTTGAACTAGATGCAGTTGACGGGTTGAAAGACTTTAGAGGCCTGTGCCCTAAGCTAATTTCTAGTCAAGTTTTTACTTCTTTGTGATTCTATCACAGGGAAAATACATTTATTTAGACACCAAAGGGAGCAAGCAAATGTCAAGGATGGGAATTTTAGTAAAAGTTGCTAGAATCAGAAAATCTATGTTAATGTTATCTTCTTAGTCAAAACTTGATTCTTAAAAATTTTGATCCTGTAAGAAGGGCTAATTGTAGGTGAGCTTTAAGTCTCGTTTGATATTTAAAGAAAGTGTATTCTTACTATGCCATTTTTTCAGAAAGATGTCTTTATCGATGTTCAAAATTTAATATATTAGTGCAAATGGGGTATCCATATTTATAGTCTTTGCCTTTTCTTCTCAAGTCTAAAAATAATAATAATTTAAAAAGAGAACTCCAAACAATAGACAAAACACCAAGACCTGCTCAATTTAATTTTAAGTTTCATAAGATAAAAAAATCCTCTGTATGTTTTCACTGCCCATTTTTAATCAATGAAATATTTTACTTTGTTAAAGGAAAATGACATTGTCAAATTAAATCGGCCTATTTATACTCTAAAAATTTTTCTATACAGTGCTAATTCTTTTGTAGTAAGCTAAAAGAAAGAACAGAACATGCTTGATTGTTGAGGATTTTTTAAAATTATTTTCAGCATTTTTTCCACTCAGACTCCTTACTATAAAGTAAAAATTCTTCAAAAACTTGTTTTGCATATTTTCCTTTTAATTTTGGTATGCCCCCAATGGCCATTTTCAGACTTTCCTTCAAAAAGAAACTCTGTGGTTTAATTGTTCCTAATTTGAAGAGAACCAGTTGATAATTGTATGTGCTTGGGCTGGCCCAAATGGATAGGGCAGGGAGCACCAAGCACCAACTCCAGCCTCTTCAGGATCAAATGTATTTGTATATTTGTAGATAAGCAGATAAGTCATCCCTGAGTTGGGAAGTGCATATGCTAAAGAAAGGAAAAACGAGAGGTTTTCTCCTAGTGTCCATGAATTAATGGCTAGATGACTTCTGCAGTATGAAGGTCAATATGTGTTAAAACATTTTTCCTTTAGATTAATGATAGATGGCATCTTGGAATTACTGAATACTTAATATTTTTAATAGGATTTAAATTTGCAATAATTTTGAAAATCAGAGCGCATTAACTGCGTAATGTACTGAGGATTTTAGAAACTTCTCTTTTGCAGTTGCATTATGCCCTTTTATTTTTATAATAAATTAGTAGTGTGATAACTATAAGGATAAAATTATTATAAATCTGCCAAAATAAATTAAATAAATATTAAACCCATATGTTTAAGGCAAAGGTGAATGTGTCCTTTTTCCACACTTCCATATTTTTAGTATCTCACTATTACTCATATCTCCAAGCCTCTACTCTTATGTTGACTTCAGAGGCAGCTAAATTAAATTGATTCAAAGTTTCCTTCCACAGGTATGTTTCCCATGCCATAGGTCACTTCTGTTGTTCTTTCCTGGATTCTTCTGTATGGTTTTTGGGATGAGTGAGTAATAGCTGAAGGATAGTCAGGTATATTGATTATAGAAGTTGAAGTAACGGCCTACTTAAAAATACTTAAACATTTTTTATATAATTATTGTCATTATTCTCTCCTAGTTAGTCTAACATACTGGGTTTGACTCCTCAAGCAGAAGTACCATTGAAAGATTCATAATATATTTCTCAAGTGGTTATAGTAGATGGATGTATATGAATAGTTTATTTTTTTTCTTTTGTTTGTCAGCAGTTAATTGATTTTGCCATGAATTGTCAGCTTTGGGTTTTTTTCACAGTTAACTTCACATATAACTAATCTATCTATCTATCTATCTATCTATCTATCTATCTATCTATTCTGTTGTCATCTCTGTTTATATCTTCAAGGCTATTCATTATTCTTTTCAAAATAGAAATCAAATGTAAGATCTTAGAGACTTGCTACTAAACGACCTCTTTGTTGTGATATAATCTTTTGTTCTTCATTGAATTACTTTTATTACTGACAAATCTTTGTGTCTACTTTTAGTATGAGTTGGATTTTTGGAAGTTTCTCACGGGAATTTGCGAATTTAAATACGCCCATCTGCTCCCCTTGTTTACTGCAGCATTATTCTTGGAAGGCTCATAGAGCAAGTAAAATTACTGGTCTTATATATACTTGTTATTCCACCTCATTCATCTGGTAGAAAAATATGTGTTTCACATTTGGTTATTCCCCCTTCTCCCCAAGCGTTCTGTCAGATGCATTACATATTTTACTTACATCTTCTGTGAATAAACTTCAGAAGTGAAATCATGGCCTTAATGAAGTCAAGGGGAATTTTCCCATTGACTTAAATGAGATCTAGAGTTCATCCAAGGAAACTCTTTGTCTTTATGTCTTTGGCTTTCCCTCATTTCTTATTCTGCTTTCAGTCACTCAAAATCATTCCTAATCTCCTTCTGATATTTCTTGTAACTTCTTACAGTCCCATTTCTCAATTTCAGTTTCTCAATATATTTTTATCTTTGTTTTCCCTTTTTTTTTCTTTTTTCTAAATAAGACGAGGAGCTCTTCCAGTTCTGAAATCTTTTTATTTGGTCTTTGAAACTTTTTACACTCTTACTACTCTATAACAAAAGCAAAATCACTAATGTTGAAATCCAGAATAGTTTTATCCATACAAATACAAGCAAGAAATATTTTCTCATTTATTCTCTATGTTTATGTCAAGACTAATTGGATATGCCCTGTTAACCAGTAAGTTGGTAAGTTTTTTTTTTAAAGGCTTGGGTTTTATTTTTCCTGCTAATATAAGTGTAATGTCTTAATATTTTCTGCTATCTATATTCCCCTAAACACCAAAAGATATAGATAAAATCATCCTTTTCTCTTTTTTTTGTTCTTTTTCTATTTTCTTCATTAAAGCCCTCTTATTACTTCCTTTCCAGACACCCTATGTAGCTTGTGGCATATTCCTCTCTTTAAGATAGCACTATGTTTTCTCTTAGTTCAGATTTTCAGGTAATAATGAGTATCTTCATGCTGTCCCATTCCCCTCTGATATTAGACATACAGAGGCACTCATATACAGAGTAGCTTTCCTCTGCTATTTTCATGCTAGATCTTCACATCCAGTTGTTACTTTTCTTGACTTTTACTCTAGTCTTACAATTCCAATACCTGGGTATTCTCTGGTTTCTCCTGGGATGCTGAATATGCTGGGACCCATCCTGTTTACATCTTCTATGATGCAGGATGGATCTCTTTCTCATTAGTTTTGCACATGGTTTCAAATTAGGGGAACAGTCAATATGCATAAGGGTAAGATGGCCATTCAGAGCACCTGTATGGGCCGAAGGACTTGGCCAAGAGGAACTTTATGAAATGCCATGCCTTGCACTGAGGAAGGAAAATCCCCATCTGAATCCAGTTTTGGCACCTCAAATTTAAGAATTACAGCAGTAAACTGGGGTGAGTTCAGCAAAAGTCTGCACACATGGTCAGAAGAAGAAGAAGCAGTTGCCTTCTGGGGAGAGTCGGAGAGAGCTAAACTAGATCAGCCTGGAGAAGAGGGGGCTTTGAGGAGACCTGACTCTCAGTACCTGTAGGAAGAAAAGCAAGAAGATGGGAGCAGGCTCTTTATTTTGGTGGTAGAATGAGAGACAGAGGAGTTCAGATTTTCAGGTAATAATGAGTATCTTCATGCTGTCCCATTCCCCTCTGATATTAGACATACAGAGGCACTCATATACAGAGTAGCTTTCCTCTGCTATTTGCATGCTAGATCTTCACATCCAGTTGTTACTTTTCTTGACTTTCACTCTAGTCTTACAATTCCAATACCTGGGTATTCTCTGGTTTCTCCTGGGATGCTGAATATGCTGGGACCCATCCTGTTTACATCTTCTGTGATGCAGGATGGATCTCTTTCTCATTAGTTTTGCACATGGTTTCAAATTAGGGGAACAGTCAATATGCATAAGGGTAAGAAGGCCGTTCAGAGCACCTGTATGGGCCGAAGGACTTGGCCAAGAGGAACTTTATGAAATGCCATGCCTTGCACCGAGGAAGGAAAATCCCCATCTGAATCCAGTTTTGGCACCTCAAATTTAAGAATTACAGCAGTAAACTGGGGTGAGTTCAGCAAAAGTCTGCACACATGGTCAGAAGAAGAAGAAGCAGTTGCCTTCTGGGGAGAGTCGGAGAGAGCTAAACTAGATCAGCCTGGAGAAGAGGGGGCTTTGAGGAGACCTGACTCTCAGTACCTGTAGGAAGAAAAGCAAGAAGATGGGAGCAGGCTCTTTATTTTGGTGGTAGAATGAGAGACAGAGGGCATAAGTTAAAATGAATATTTCAGACTGGACATAAAGAAATATGAATATATATCCTCTTTCCTCATGAAGACAGCTAGGCAGTGGATGGGGCTGTTGACAAGCAAGTTGTATAGTCCATATCCTCTAAGGTTTTCCAAACCTGACCAGATAGAATTCCGAGCCATCTGTTGTGACCTTCTAGCTGTGCCTTCTTTAGGCAGTGGGTTCACCTAGAGATACTCTGGAGGCCCTTAAACTGCATTGTCCAGTGATCCTAGCATGAGATGTCTTTAAAACAGCCAGTGAGAGACTGGGCAGAAGCAATGTAGCAATTTCAGCAATCAGGCATAAGGAGAAAGATGATCTGGGTTTTGTTTTACAGGTACAGTGAAGTCTTATCAGGTGCTCACAGAAGGGGTGGATCTTAGATGCAACAACAACTGAGTTTACATCTTTTTTAATTTATTAAAAAAAGAAAAGTTGTGCTTGCAAGACCAGTTTTATGCAATCGGTAACTATGTGGTTTGTGATTATTGTTTTTCTTTACCCCTGCTCCAAGGGACTTACTTCCCTTTTCTTCTAGTGGAGTTGAAGGGAGGGCATAAAGAGCACTAGCTGTTTCTACACTGACTGCTAAAGTTTTATCAACAGATACTATAAATAGGAAAAGTCTAGTTTAGAGGTTGTAAAAGCAATAATTGACTTACACAAACTCATTCATTCTTGCTCCTACCTTTCTTGATATGCCAGAGGCACTTTATGACCGTTGATCATTAATTCCATCTTATGCCATCTCCTCTAGCAGTGAACTAAAGACAAACTTTAGTAGCCTAATTAACTGTTCCTGTGAACTTTTGTCTCCTGTCAGCATCTGCAGCAGGGCCTGCCAGCTAGGACTGTTTGTTGCCTCTGCTTTCCATTGCCAAGTCAATGCAACTCCCAGCTCCACCATGGTAGACTTGAAATCCTTGCTGATGGATAAAATTATAAATATCAAAATAACTATATTTCAAAGGTATATTTAGTGTTCCAGTGTTGCATTTCAGAAAATAAAAGGATGTTACTTCCATTTTTTTTCTCAAAAGGGCTCTTGGAGGTCCCAGGGTGTAAGGGTGTAATTTGAAAGTGGCAGGTTGATAAAGAGCATCCATAAACACCCCCACTGAAGAGCAGTTCTTCTATAGGATTAGAATTATATTTCTGATCTTCTTCCACCAGGATATTGTAGCTTCACTCTCTCCTTAGTGAAATGAGGTGGCACACACTCACTTCCTGTGAAGGGTATTTGACAACAGGACCTTCCTCCCTTTCTTGTTTAAAGCCAGAGACTTGCATATAGGCATTATTTTATCTAGAAATAATGCCACTTCTTCATCATTTCAGTATATGTGATAAATACATCTGGGAAGCGTTCTTCAAGGAGGAATAATAATGGATTCTGTGACAGTTGTAGCATATTTAATTACTCATCTAATACTTTCTTCCTTTCTCAATATTTGGATTAGTATCTCCCTATGTGTCTGTACATATTCACATCAATATACAGTTCACTTCTACTTAGAAAAAATAATAAACTGTTTATAATAGCGTAAAATTGTAGAAAGAGTAAGAATTAGATAACATGAAATTATTAAAGGACTTGAGGATTTGTCCCCATTTTTCTAGCAAAGCATAAATATAAAAATTTTAAATCTGAAATAGTGGAATGGAAAAGAAAGCTTTTCTTTCAGTATTGCTGTGGGATATCCTACAGATCTATAGCTTTATTGGCAAGATAGGTTTTCCTGAGGATATAGTAGTTCACCTCTATTAGGAAAGAGCCAGCAAAGAAGTTGTACATAATATATTTCAACTTGTTAAACTTGGAAAATGCTTAATGCAAAGAAGTCTTTAGAAAGCAAAAATGCTTCAGATAAAAATAAATATTTTAAACCTTTTTCACATATGAAAATATGAAAGCATACACAAATTATTAGATTGACCACAGAATTATTTGAGCTTAGTAGGTCACCTTGTTGGCTTGGACACAAATCTTTTCAAATTTCTACAGTTTGAAGAATTTTGTAACTGTGGATCTTCTCCCAGCATTTAGTGGAACATTTTGTGTAGCTGAATAAAAATTGTACTTCTAGTGCAGGATGCCCACTACATAAAAGAATTGAGGGCAACTGTTGGTAATAAGTAAAAAACATAAATAAAAAATGCAGGTGTCTGATATTAAAAGTTACACTGGAAATGTGAAGTTCTGTAAAAGCATTCTGTTTCTTTACTGAAGCACAGTAATTGTGAATAGTGATAGTGAGTAGATAGTACAGTTGAAGGAGTATCTGCAGACTAACTAATTGGTTCTGAAGATGTAGTGTTTGTGGGCTTAAGGCTGTCTACAGAATTGTGAGTAAGAATGGATCAAATGGAACATCAGCTGGTTTGGGAAATAGTTAAAGTTGCTTGAGAGCTACCTGATTATTTAGTTTTTTTTTTTTTTAACTCTTAAGAAACTATTTGTTTAATGGACAAGTATAAACTAAATAAAAATCAATGTAGCTTGCCATGACACATATGGCTTAGAAATTTTTCAGTCCCAAGGATTCCCCTGGGAAAACTTTCTTCATCTAAGTTTTAGAAAATTCATTGTCTTTATACATTTCTATATGAAGTCACTTGGAAAGCTAGTGAGTCAATAGTATCAAAATTAAAGTCTCACACAAAATAAGCTTGGGAGGGACTTCAAGACATGATGTTATTTATTGCCCTTTGTGCCACTGAATACCAAAGTAAAAAACTCCCTAGTGTTACTAGGTGCCTAAGTCTCCATAGCAATACAAAATACTTTCAGCTGCAACCCAGCAAAAAGATTATCCTTTCAAGATTTTAGACTGATTATTGCAACCCCTGAGTAGAATAAAAAGGCACCAAAAGAGCTTAAAAGAATTACATGACTTGTTGCAAATTATATTCTTGGCTACAAAGCTCACAGTAAGCACACTGACCTAGGCAGCTTCTCTCTCTCCACATCTACCACCACTTCAATACAAAGCCAAAAGCAAAGTATTTTCCCTGCCAGTCATTACATTGATTTAACTGCCTAAATCTCTCTGTCATGATGTCCCACAGCACTTTTTCTTAAATTATTTAAGCAGAACATTAAAGATTTTTGGTGGATATGGGCAACAATATTTAGATGACCCAAATCTGAACTGTGGAGGTTGTTCTCTGGGAATCCTAGAGGGGTTGAGTCCTGGAATTTTCCTGGCAGCTTTCAGAATTAATCACTGAAATTCATGCCTTTTTTTTTTCTTTTTCACATACACAAATGAGAAATGAACTAATGAACTAATTCTACTTTTTTTTTCCCTTCTATAGAATTGCATGAAAGATATACAGGGCAACTTAAATTGTTAAATCTCTTGTTTGGAAGAAGAAAAGGATTACTGTAGTTGCACAATGCTGGTGGTTATAAAAGGCATTGTCTGCCTTCATATGTTTTCCAAAGAATAATTGAATCTTTTATTCAAAGCTTAGAATGAGCCCTATTTTACTAAAAAAATCTGAAAATTGTTGTAATTATTTATATTTCTTTGTCCTGAGTTCCCACTGCAGTTTTGCTTTATTCGGTATCCCCTTACATTAAAGTTGATGTGAAGTGCATCCACTGTAGAAAATGTGCTATTCATAATTGAGAATATTGTATCAGGTACATTTTCTCCTTGTTGACACCAGCTCAACTCAATTTAATTAAGAAATCATGTACTTGGTTATACGATCTGGTTGTTTTCTTGTCAGCAGCAGCGCATGTTCTAATGTTTAGAAGTTGAATGTAACACTTGTTTTGTTGCTGTTGTCTAGATTTTAGCAGGATTTTAGTAACTATCGTACTAAACACATTTTCCTAAGGTAGGGTCAGGCTTATCTTCTGCAAAATTCAGAAGACAAGTCCGCCTTGTATCAGATGAGTTATTGCAGACTTTGAGAATTTGGCTTCATCCCTAAATATTTGAAAGTTACTTTACACATTCCTTCCTAGTAGATATTTATCCCTCAGATGCCTGTCCTGCTATCTTTCTTTTTCCTCTGAAACCACAAAGCTCTTCTCCAAAAGCTTACAGTGTTCATAAGGCCTTTGAAAGTGTCCAGCAACTGTTACCTGTCTCCTGGCAGTAATTAGAGTTAAATGTTAGAAATGGTGATTTCTTTAAGGATACAGCATGCAGTTGTAATTTGCCAGTTAGTTGCAAGGAGTGAGAAAAAGATCTTCATGTGAAGCTGTAAAGCAGGCAGAAGAATGAATGTTTGAGGCAGACACAGAGAAAGAGGAACTTCATGTTCTGCAATCTCTGAGCAAAGAAAAAGCAATGTATTGAGATGAGTAGGCAGATCTGCAAGATATTAGAATACTTCTTTTATATTAAAAACATCTTTCACAGAGAGTATTATTTTGAAAGTGCTGGGGTACAGGAAAAGTCTTCTTTATAATTGTAGATCCATCAAATTTAAAGAAGGTAATCCATGGAAATGAGGATGTTCATTTGTTTGTATCTTTACCAAAAAGTTCTTTGAAATAATTTAGCATATTTTTTTGCTGCTGCTGCATTCAACTCCTTGCTTTCTGTTTGTGACCTTGCATTGTTACCCTGAGCTCAGGCAGAGGTGTATTTTGCCAGCACTTCTTCAAAGGAGACAGGCATTTTGATGAGGACATTTGGACATGGTGTCACAGTTGTACTTGCTAAGAGATGTGTCCATCATCCCTTTATTATCCCAAAGAGTTAGCAGGGACTTAACATACTTCTCACAGATGTGTGCCTAACTCCAAGGATGATTTTGGAAAGATGGGGACTCTAGGCCTCCCCCAAAAACCTGGTTCAGTGCTTCACTGTCTATAAGAATTTTTAACTCTAGCATCTGACCAGTTTCTTTTTTCTATAACCTAACATCAATTTTTCAGCCTTTCATCATGTAACAGGTTTTTTTTCCTAATCCTCTACCATGGTTTTCTCAAGTTGTTGACATCTATGAAATTAACAGGAATGTTCTTTATTCTATCTTCATTGTCATTAGTAAAAAGTATTGACTAGTTCTGAACACAATTGGTTCATCAAGAAATGATGCTAAACTTTCCTAAAATACAGATTCCAATTATATAGTAGATCATAAAATTCTGATCACAAGTCCAAAATCACTAAGCTATGACATGTTTAAGGATTTGAGTAGCATATATATTAATAAAAGTCATGGAATACAGAAATATTTATTCAGAATTTATGTTTAAATACTCAGTACTTCACATGGGAATTTGTTCTTAGTACAATGCTCCTATTGTGCAACAAAATAGTATTGCAAAATTTTGCAAATAATCACATTTAAATGTACTTCTGTCTGTATATACACAAATCTTCAAATCTTCTTTTGCCTATGGAAAAGAAAAAGGAAGCTTTTTGGTTTTCATACGTATCTTGTATAGTTGCTTCCTCCGAACATATATAAAATACATCTCCAGCCAAAGTTCATGTCTGAACTTTGCCTTTCAACCTTCGATTTTGAAAAACAAACTCTAGAGTTGAGATAAATGTTTGTTTCATGAGCCAATGTGTTATTCCTTGTATTTACTCTTCCAGAAAGAGATGCTTGTACGGCAGTGTTTTCTAAAGCTTAGAAAGCTTTCTTAAGCTTCTGGCAGAACAGCCTCTGAAATTTATTTCTGTGTGGACACCTGAACTGCTTGATTTTTAGTCTTGGTTTGCTGTTAATCTGTAAGAAAGTATAGTTGAAAAAAATAAAAATTTTTATTCATGATTAGTCCTTTAAGATATTAATCCTTCCACAGATTAGTCATCAAATGAATCTTTGAACTGTCCTTGCAAAAATGTGGTCTTCAATACTAAAAAATTACAATACAAGAGGAACTAATATCTTAATGTAGTGAATTTTGAATGGCTATTCCTTGTTATCCTGTCTGTCTATACAGTGGCTGCACGCCAAGCACTGAAGTGCAATAAAGCAACCTGGACACCGCCCTTAAAGGAATTGAATGCATTTGGGGAAAAATTCTGTAGTTAGAACTTGTCAAGCATGGAAACAAAAGCATAGCAATGAATCATAGAATGGTTTGGACTGGAAGGGACATTTAAAGATCATGTACTCCACCCTCCCTGCCATGGACAGGGATAGCCTCCATTGAATTGATGAAAGCCCCATCCAACCTGATTTTGAAAAATTTCAGGGATGGGCATCCACACTTCTCTGGGCAATCTGTTGCAGCGTCTCCCCATCCTCCTGTAAAATATTAGGTATAACAGTTCACAAAATGCAATTTCTTGGGAGCAACAAAGGAAAAAGAATATTGTGATAATAATGTTACAGCATCTGGAGAAAATTATTGTGGCACTATAGCATGATTAAAAATCACTGAAGACTTGCATCAAAAACTTTGTCACTTACAGTTCTGAAGAAATTTGAAGCTTAATGGAGTTCAGAAGTTCTCTTCGACACTTAAAAATGTTTGAGAAAAGATACTAAGTGAAAAACAAATCTCATGAAAGGACCTTAAATCTCAAGGCACATAATTACTTGTATTGCCTTAAAAAGGGATGAATTCTCCCTCTTTCAGAAGACACTGTTCAAATGTTTTTCAGCAATAAAAGTAATTCCTAAATGACCCCACATTCCCCTGCAACACAGCTACCACACAAATAAGAACAAATAGAGTTAAATTCAGATGGAGACTGAAGCACCTTGTTGCCTGTGGGTCCTAATCGTTGTTTTCAAATTCAGCAAGTTCTGCACCACAGTAGATACTGCGTGACCTCAGATCACCCTGTGGTGTTTTCAAACCTCAGGTGTCTGCTAGAAACACAACAGAGAGACATAGGAGATTAGGTTCAATTTCTTTTTTTAATAGTTACAGCAGGGTTAACTTTGCAAGGGGAATCAGGCAGTATGTCTTGGGGTTTATTATTTTATCAATTACTGTGTAGTGTCACGTTGTATACAAACCCAGATAGTAATCCAGTAATCCTTGGATAGTACACTCTGTTATATACTAGCTATAAGGAAGCCATGTGTTGGAACTTACTGCTAAATATTTGTTTACTATGTT